>JAGDQP010009302.1:0-47040 GCA_022664845.1 Lepisma saccharinum
TTATTGTGATCAGACTTTCTGGGGACAGCGCCCCATGCTGTGCAGACCTTTTCCCATATCGCCTCGGGGGCTGCACGCTCATAGCGGTGGTTTGATCCATTTATTGAAACATTTTCGTGATGGTACACCTTCATACCAAATTTCGTTTCTCTAGCTTCAGTGGTTTGGAAAATGGTATTTGGGCGGCTATGTTGAATTAAAGAAAGCGATTTTCAAAAAGTTTTCTTACATTGCCGTTACCTACTTGTGATGGTACACCTTCATACCAAATTTCGTTTCTATAGCTCGAATGGTGTGCAAAAAGTTTTTGTGCGGCCATTTTGATCCAAGTTAACAACTTTTTAAAAATGTAAATTATTCCTAAACTACTCTTGTTAATACACCTTTATGCCAAATTTCGTATCTCTAGTTCAAACGGTCTGGAAAATGGATTATGAAGTCAGCCATTTTGGATTCAAAATGATGTCTTTGCAGATATTTTGTAATCTACTAGTGATGATATACCGTCATACTTCGAAATTTCATATTTCAATTTTTAACATCTTTTTTCTTACAGAACCTCAAAATCGCTGATTTCGCAATAAACTCTTATTCCTGTATAACATGCTGACGTTTTGTGACACGTGGAACTCGGCTGCATGCACTGCCGTACGTGTTGATACTCCCCTCGATTCGCTCGCGTCGCTGCGCCAAGAATCCCACGGCAGGCCGCGCATCGAACTTGAGGAGTTTGGAGGAACTGCGTCTTTTTATCACAACCAGAATCTGCAGTGCACTGCGCCACATGATGCAGATATTCCCTCATACTCCAGAGCGCTGCGTCCGAATGGGGAAACGTCCACATTCTGCCTGTATAACATGCTCCTGGCAATGCTAACGTTTGTGACGAGTAAAACTTGGTGGGACACGCAGGAGTATTGGAAGTTGGCGCGTGGAACTAGGCTCATCCATATTCCATTTCACCACTTTTTAAGGTTGAAGGAGTTGACTGGACAGTTTGCACCCCTGGTGTTTTGCTCGTATTTCGCAGCTTTTTACACTTGTGTAATGTATATACTCGCTTCGCCTCATTGGGGCGCTGCCCCCAGAATTCCAAGATGGCCTCGCTAGGGCGCACCCCTTTATCGCAATCAGGCTCCAGCTGGGAACTGTATCCTAGTAGGGGAGACGAGCCGAATTTATTCTAACCTACTCGTAATGGTACACCTTCATACCAAATTTCGTTTCTCTAGCCTCAGCCGTTATAAGGTGGGGCTTAGGCGGGCATTTTGGATAAAAGATGGACACATTTTTAACGTTTTCTTATATTTTCGTGACATACTCGTGATGATACACTGTCATACCAAATTTCATTTCTCTATCTCGAACGATGTGTAAAATGGTATTTCAGCTGCCATTTTGAATCAAAGATGGTGAATTTTTTAAAACGTTGTTATGTTTTCCTAAACTACTCTTGATAATACATCATTATGCCAAATTTCGTATTTCTGGCTCAAGCAGTTGGAAAATGGATTTATGACGCCCGCCAATTGGATCCAAGATGGCGTCTTTAGAGATATTTTGTAATATTTTCATAATCTACTAATAATGTTGTACTGTCAAACTAAATTTCATTATTCTAGCGGCAGCCGTTTAGGCTGTGTATTCTTTAAAAGTTTAGGGTTGGCGGCCATTTTGAATTCAAGTTGGGACTTTTTCAAATTTTTAAAAAGTTTTCTTAATTTGCTATCAATGATGTAGTTTCATACCAAATTTCACTGTTCTATCTTTAGTCGTTTAGGCTGTGTATTCTTTGAAAGTTTAGGTTTGGCGGCCATTTTGAATCCAAGATGGCGACCTTTTCAAAATGTCGGAATTTTTCCTTTATCTACTTATCATCCTCTACCTTCATACCAAATTTCATGTTTCTAGCTTACTCCAAACACCCTAAACAATATGATGAGTGAGTCAGTCAGTCAGTCAGTGAGTGAGTGAGTCAGTTAGCCTAAAATGTGCAATTTCAGGGGTCCACAACTAGAACATAGTTTGAGATACGAATATGAAATTTTGTACATCTGCACATATTTACCATATCTCCTTAACGGCAAAAGCTCATATTCCTATCTTTAACATCTTTTTTCTTACGGGGCCTCCAAATCGTCGATTTTGCCATAAACTCTTGTTCCTGTATAACATGCTTCTGGCAGTGCTAACGTTTTCTGACGTGAAGAACTTGGCTCATGCACTGCCGTGCATGTTGATAAACCTACTCACATTTTCTATATTATGAGTGTAGTATACCTAAATTATATGTTCATTTATGTTTATGTATGTATATATGTGTATATGCTATAGAAGATATAATTTAGTTATATATTTAATTGTTTCTATCTTGTATATAGTGTAAGCAAATCAATGTACAACACTAAATTCTAGTAATCATGTTAATGGTAATGTGAAAGAGTATGCTCCAAAGCCTTAAATTTATCAGTAACAAATAAATAAAAATGAAATTAAAATGAGCTATCCTGCACATACTTCCTTTTTCTCATTGATCTTTTTGCTCGTTCAATCTGATATATACACAGTGTGTATCTTAATACGTGGGACAAACTTCACCGACTAAGTCCCCACATCAAAACAAGTATGTAACTTTATATGAACATAAGTCCAGTTCCGCTTCGTTTTCGAGATACGTAGAGGGTTTTCAACATGAAGCATGCAATCTAGCCCCTGACCAAAGGCGTAACTACTATGGCTCAAAACCCCGCGATGCGGTTAGGGGGCGACCCTCGCAAGGTGGGGCTCTTCACTCTAGCCTCTCAATGAGCCGAATCGATCTCCGGCCTTGAGTATTCTCTTGCGAGGTGCCCATAAAATGTAGTTACGGCTATGTCCCTAATATTAATAAATCACGATAATAGGAAACGAGAAATGAAAGAAAAAAATAATGTTGTTTGTGAGAGTTGCCAAAATTGTATAAAAGTTTTTATAAAAAATTAGACGGTACGGTAGTTTATTATATTTCGGCATCCCGAGTAATGATAAACATCGTATTTACAGGGTAGACTGCAATGTTGCCAACTAAGGTTAAGACACAGGCTTAAGTAACCGAAGTATCATGTTACAGAGCTGAAACCGATCACAGGTTCAATCGGGTCAAGTTTTGGACCGGATCACCGGTTCTAGATTTCAGACCCAGTCTGGCCCGGTGACCCGATTTATACCCGGTAGCCAGGAGAACAAAACAGAGTTTTTAATTATTTACTTGCGTTTGAACAGTGTTTCTGTCAGGGGGCAAGACTGAGGACGTTACCTCTGGCCCACGAAAAATATGACGCCAAAATTCGAAATTAGTTGTTTCCTAGACCGAGCCAATCGGGTCAATCTTCGGGCCGGGTCGCCGAGTCACCTATGTTTGTGTCAAACTTGGTCACAAGGTCACCAAAAGGAACCCGGTTTCAGCTCTGACATGTTAATGTGCAGAAAATATCAGCAACAGCGCATAGCCAGGGACTTGTGTAAACAGATTAGTTGCTCCGTTTTCGTGACGTAAACAGCACACAATATCCTTCCCTTTTCATATCTCGACCTGACAAGGAGACATGCCAATGACATCATATCGAAATTTACCCTACAATTTTGCTAGGTGAATCTACGTCCTACAGAGAGGTAATATACAAAAAATAGCTGCCTATATTAACTGTAAGATACCGAGATAAGTGCTAGAATATGAGTATGTTCAAAAGTGTATCTTTTATGATTCAATCAACAGATGTGACTTCTGCTTCACTTTTGTTCTGAAATGAAACACTGTCAAGTTGAACCATCACCTTCCACACACCAGCACGCCTTGCTAAGGACGTATTTAGGGGTCTGCCCCCACCTTGAAATTGAAAGTTTTGTAAAATCATATAATTTTGTAGATTATATAAAAAATGGGGGTATTTCATTGGAACGCACACGTTTTGGGCAATCCTGGCTGGAGTCGCAAAAAACTGAAACGCCCCCAACCTAATGATCCCAAAAGTGGATCACACAGACAAATAGGGTCGCCAGGAGCATAGAGTACCCACGCAACGCATCTAACCTAACCTCTAGCTCCAAACATTTTCTACACCCCAGACGAGCGGCGCAGAAATGCCTTCCAGATTTAAGAATATCTGGGAAAGAGGATTCCAGATCCTTGTGATCGCTGTAAAAAAAAAAATTTAGATCGAGGGAGGAAATACCGGTAAGGCGACACCTCCAATCGTTTAATTAGATCGTCAGTTCATATTCCGAAGTACCAGCTGGTTCAGATTAGCGACAGATTAAGAAAGAAAAACGCAAATCTTTACTTGGGAAATAATCTCAAACGATGATACGCATAACGACTCATATGTGACTCACACTGTGTCTTTACTCACTTCGAAGTCTACAGGGTGGCAAAAGACCATGTCTTACCTTTACCTTAGTAGGGCCCACACCTGTAGTCTGGAATCGCAATTCCTGAAATAAAGACGAACGAACACAAACGAATGACGGTTGCAACTCAATCCAAACGTAGTGTCATAACGCAAAATGCAAATAATATTTATTCACACAAATCACATGCTGGAGTCACTTCATATGTCAACGCAGAAATAACCAGAAATTCAATATATAGTTCCTTTCCCAAGTCATCACTTCTCAGCTGGCGAAAGAATCCTACCACTGGTCTACGGATTTATGAACCGATCTAATCTAATTAAAATAACATCACTCAATACGATAGGTTTACCGAAACACAGAAATAATGAGTATCATTGCCCTCAACTTCACGTAACGATTTGTAGCTAATTTCCAATGAATATCAAGACAAACATTAAATAACTCACTGCACATTATAAATATTACTAAACACTGTAAGAGGATTATCAACTAATGCCGTAGATCGTACCAGGTTAACTGAGAGGTTTCTACACTACGTTCACTGAACATAAACTCAAGATTGTTCGAAGAAATATAAAACTTTCAGAATTTCAATTTATTACTTTGAATTTACACATTGCACGTTTACGGATATGATAGTTTCATAAGGATCTGAACAGAATTACTGTTGAGGTGTAGGAACAAACAAATTTGAATCGCTGGTATACATTGAATTAAGCAGAACTGAAAGTTACGTAGTCACATATAAATGTCCATAATTTCTATAATAATTAATAAATTTCGTTGATATTTTCACAAATTATTCCCGAAATATTGTTATATAATTTAGAAAAGTTTTGTTACAGAATTACTTACACGAAAGAAGTTCTAGTCCAAAATACATCGTATAGAAAGAATCACTTTAACGCTATTAATTGTGTGACGTCATTACAGATGATTACTACCTTATACAAAAGACGTTCTGAATAAATCTTGAAAATACAAAAATAATATTTTAAACTATGACTTTTTCATCGGAGAATAGTGGCTGGAGTTGAAACCAAAATTATCGAACCATGTTGAATAATATAAAATTTACTGTTAACATCAAAACGGTACGCAAAAATAGTCGAGTAGACATGTTGCTAATTTGATCAAGTAAGGAAAATATGCGGTAGCTGTCAAACATGGCTAACCGGGAATTTCGAATAGATTTGGAAAACTGGAGACGAGAAATTGGCATATGATTATTGAAACCTAACGAACCGATACTTGTAACGTAAGAATTTGGTTAATAGTGGCCCCATATTGAAATTTAGAACATATTGTACATATTGATAAATAATCTCAAAACAAAAATATTAATTTAATACGGTGAAAATTTCGAAATAATGATGTTGAAAAGTCCTGATATCACTTATATCGGTTCTAATTCTTCTTACTTCGAATAATATATTTTCCGGTATGGACGAAAACAGTCTAAATCAAAATTATGCTAAATTTGGTGTTTATAATTACCAATCGTAGACAGGGCTTAGGAAGTACAGATGACGGAAAGCCCATGCATCTATTCGTCTCGTTTTAAAAATTGGAACTGAACTAACGTGGCGTGGGAGAACAGTTCTCCCAGCAAACGGAGAAGGCTGATTCACACCAATCAGCAAAAAACAAGTCACGAAGCATTGACTAGGGTCCAATGAAAGACAAGCGTTAGATCCAAGTCATTGCTGCTAGACTAACGAAAACCTGGATGTATAACGATTAAAAATCCAAACGAAACACGCTCAAAGAGTCTAAAACCAACCAAAGAGAATGAGCTAAAGAGAACACACAGAAAGAAAACAAAACGGAGACTAAAAAAAATAAAAGGGGAGAAAATAAATATAAAAATGGAACAGCAATTAGGCTGTTACATCATCCCCTAAATACATGACATTTCATGACCCGTTTCTGATTTATCATGAATTATCAGTGTCCAGGGATTGATTGGATGCATCCAGTTGGAAACCTTGTGTCTCGGAAACGAAATGGAATAGGGCCTATGTTCATTCTCTTGTTGGTGAAGTTTGTCCCACATCACAAGGTACACCCTGTGGGACAAATTAAACTTTATGCAGTTATTACATTTAGCAGATTCTTATATTCCAAAATAAAGAGGTTAACATAAAGCTAATGTTTCGAAACCTACTAAAATAATTCAGATAAATTGCGATAATTAAAAATCGTAAACTTATAATTTATAATTATATCCTCGTACTCCAGTTCAAATTAGATATGTATGGGGGTGGGTGAGGATCGTAGTGGTATAAAAGTCTGTATCAAAACAGAACATATCGAAGGATATGCCGAATCTGGTCTTATTTGGAATGAAATAAAGTAACAAAATAAACTGACTACTTTTGTAATTTTCGTCAAAAATGAACTATTTAAGTAATGACGTCATAGACCTTAGTTCTCATTATGACCGCGAGAAATTTGCCGAAAGAGAGACCAGGGAAATAATCGAATGAAGAAATAGAGCTGCGAGATGAGATATGATAGACATGCGGCAAAGAAAACGATATGTAGCGAACGGCCATGGCTCAGTTTGCAGAGCGTTTGGCTTAACAATTGGAAGCTCCTGACTGAGATTTTCTCAGAGTTTTCCTCAGTCAGACCAGGTACTCTCTAGATAGTACTTACAAACTGTGTCCTGGTCGACTACCTGCCAACATCTCCCCCCATCTTATTCCAGCCTGAGCGATACATATGCTTTAACAAACAGTTATCTGTTGTAATCCTATCCCATGTCTGCATTGAATAACAAATTAGTTTTGTAAAGCATTTCGCACTATGCATACAGATAGAGCCGTTGTACTAGATAAATCATAGCAAACATTTAATTATTTATGCATTAAGAAAATAAACATGCTAATGCCTTTTTGTTTTTCATTTTAAAGAAACAATACAACAAATTAAAATACACAAGACAAAAGAACTTAATTTCATAGAACGAAAAAGACATTAATATGGTTTCCACTTTATACTTTCTAAATTGCTTTGAAGATTATTTTACAGCATATACTTCTTTTTCTATTATATTATTAATACAAATCCTATTATCTTTCTACCAAGTACTTATTTTAAATAAAAATAGTTTGCAAAATGCGAGATTTAAACATATACTGTAATTTGTTCTTGTCTTGAGACAGAAGAAAAAATCATTGTTGAAACACAAGTTCTAACTGTAAGTATTGCAATACGAGGAACTTTCATATCAGTGATCGTGGATAAATATGTGCAATCAATTTCATTATTAATTATTTTAGAAAGAAATATTATATCATATCATTAATCATATATATTATATTATATCATTATCATATCATTAAGGGCAAAAGATCAGTCTTCTGTAACTTGAAACCAGTGCCGGATCTAGAAAGTTTCCTATGGGGACAAAGTTAAATTTCGCCGCCCTTTCCACTGACCCTTTGAAGCCCTTTCCATCCTTTTTAGACAAACAATACGACTGTCTTTACTATTATGATGTGCGTGTGCTATTCTTAATTCCAGTAAGACAGTAGAGCTGTCTATCTGACTTGACTCGCGGCTTTGAATTTTAGAGATGAAGGTAGGTTTTATAGAATAACATAAAAAAAAAGTCTTAGCTTGCCGGTGTTGAAATTTTGGACACGTTTAGATCTATTTCAGTTTAATATGCGATTTTACTTTCTAAGAGCTTTTATTTTTTATATTTATCTATTTGCCGCCCTCTAAACGTGCCACCTGGGGCGCTTGCTCCCTTTTGAACCTCTCCTAGAACCGGCACTGCTTACAACGTTCAAAGAATCAAAATTTGGATAAAACCCGGTTTATATGGGTGCTAACAATCTCAAATAATATTTATTGGATGACTTCAATTTTCCAGAAAAGATTTCGTGAACTGTTTTTTTTTTTTTTTTGGCAACATTTACAACTTTGGTGCCCGGAGTACCTTTCTGATCTGTCCCAGTATCTAAATGCCATGGAATGTCTCTGCGTCCAGATTACTTGATAATATACCTAGGCATTACATACCAAGCCCCAAAGGGATCGGTGCCATTGCCCCCTAGGTCTAATTTATTCGGAAAGAAACTGGGGGAGTGTATATTCCCCATTCGGGTGGGGGAAGTGTTCCTAGAATATTCCTTGTTCAGAGATTCTGCCAGTCATCCCTCCAAATTCTTGAGTACTCCTCCCCAACTTTAAAATGTTTATACCTTTCAAAATCTATAGAAACCTTCAAAACTCTGCTTAAACCTCCCCCTCCACACTATTATAGCTTTACACCATAGGAGACTGCTGGTTTAAAATTCGGTGACCCACCAATCTGTCTGAAGTTCCCAATAGCATTTCTCAGTTTAACATACCGAACGGCTATAGCACAATTGGTATAGTGTTGACTTAGCAATTGAAAGGTTCTGCGAACACTCCTAGAGACCGCTCATCCTGACAGAGTTTTTCATGGAATTTCCTCAACACACCAGTCAATTGCCGAGATGGTACCTTCAAATTAGGTCTTATTCTATTTCCTTCTAATATCCTCTATCTCATCCGTCCTGAGTCAAAATTGCAAAAAAGGCCATAAATAACTTCAAATCCTCAATCAGTTTCACTAGTCAAATGCTGAATCATACTTTCAATACCTCACTCCAAAAGTGAACAATGTATTGAAGTGTAAGTGTTCTGGTATCTATGGTCAACGGCCATCACAAATCTAACTTTAAAAATACATCGGCGAACACATATTCAGAGAATAAGAGCAGATAATACAAGAGCGAACATGAGCTCTATTATAGGTATGGTGATAATATTTTCTCGGTCAAAATTCGGGACAGGTCTCACCGAGATCTAAAGCAATCCCCCTTCTTTTTGGAGGATGGTTTGAATGTCAACTAAAGAAAAAAATATTCAAGCATAAATTTATCTAAAAGTTGCGTTTTATTAAAAACTGCTTCCTTCTTTGAAAATTAAAATATAGCAACAATTTTAGTTTAATTTCCGGGTGCTGAGCTTACTTGTTATGGCATTTCTTAAGATGCAATAACTTATTCATCGTTGATTATGAACGCCCAAGAGCACTGCGGTGAAACAAATATAATTTTTTCTTAAAATGTCCATATTAAGTTAAACTATATTGCAGTTTTTGATGAAATTCGGTACTTTTATTTTTTTTTTTTCGGCCACAACCCTCAAATTCCGGACTTTCCTGGAAACTAATAACAACACACGATACATCTTGTCTCGAAAACACGATTGAAAGGAATGATCATTCTGCTACACTCACAAACAATATATGTAACACACACACAGAGGCAGAAAAAGAGAGAGAGAGAGTATGTGTGAGTGGGGAGTTGGCAACACCGTAAGCGCCTGTTCACTCTCTCCGCCAGCTAAGCCTTAGTTCCTTTCCTCTGCCGTTTCTATCTGGAGCTATTCCCAAGTATGAAGAGAAAAGTCTGATTAGTTGGGGACTAAAATATAACTTACTAATTTTGTAATAGAATGCTATGATTGATGTTATCAAAGGCATTGGAGAAGTCAGTGTAAATGATATAAACTTGCCCTCCTATGTCGCCAAATATTTTTTACCTTCCAACTCTATTTCTTTTGAGGACTGACTTGATTTTCATCTTGATATCTCGTAGGATGTTATAGTGTCCAGACTGACCGACTGATAGGTTTCGGAGTAGTGTTTCTATTGGTACCAGAAAACAGTGTAAATGGTAGAATAAGAGTTACAGCGTTAGAGACTAGTCCAAATGCAGATGTGTTAAAATAAAGAGGTTTAAGAGCATATGAAATTGCATGCGGGAGCTATCATGGTTTTGTAAATATCGTGTAGCCAAGTGACGTCACACGTCAATCTGTGCTACCTACTAATATATAATATAGGGCGAGACTATAGTACCTACTAAAATACATACCTTTCATCAACAGTTGACCAATTTCATGTTCTGGAAAACTAGCCCATAGCGTTAAGAAACACAGGTTTTATTGACTGTTTTGATATCCTACCCTACATGTTACAGTGCTTAAATATTTATATAGAATGCGTCTGCGTCATTTATATTGAAAGATCGGATTTCGTCCACACGTGCACGGAAGGAGAAGCAAGTAATTGGGTGACGTAATTTCTACATTTTATGATTGAAATTTTGATAATTTCTCCTGGGGACATGTATTTTGTTCGGACGGGAGGGCAATTTTCCTCGGGCTATTACCTGAATTCATCCCTGCTTCCATATCTGGTAGCGCAGCATTCAAATTATTTCTGTTCAATATTTTGTCTCACTCCCTTCACGCGTTTACGACTTACAATGTTAATTTCTAGTCTTATGCACTATACACTAGGGTGGAGCGAAATGGGGGTCGATTATTAAAAGTTTTCTAATGAAATACCACTAGGTATCAAAAGTTGTGTATTGACTGGTGTAACATTCGTGAATTTTTCCATAATTTTCGTACTTCATCTTCATTCCTCGCAAGGCCCTCAAAGTTTTGAAAGTTTTTATGAAAATTGGAGAATTCTTCGAAAATATTGAAAATTTTCAAAAGCTGTGAAACGAAATTGAACCAGGTGTCAAACGTTGTTTAATGACTAGTAAAACATTCATGATATGTAAAGTAATTTTCATACTTCATCTTCATTCCTTGCAAGGACATGAAATTTTGCAATTTTATTGTAAAAAAACAAAATTTCACTTAAAAGATTGACAAGTTTCAAAATCCGCAAAATCAGCTTGCACTAGCTGTCGAAAGATTTGTATTGACTACTATAACTTTCATGATTTTTAAAGTATTTTCATGCTTCATCTTGATTACTCACAGAGGACTTAAAATTTTGCAATTTTTACGGTAAATTACAAAAATTATATTACTTTTTTAATAGTGTCAAGAGATGGCAGTATCAAAAGATAGATTTTTACTTAAGAATAATATTTGATCCTAATAGCTAATTATGTTAGTAACAGGTAAATATTTATGCTATTTATATCTGTTCATAAAACTAAGACATGTTTCATTAACTGGGAACTACTTGTTTCTTCGTTCTTTGTGAAGTAAGCTCATTCGCGTCGCAACTTGCTCCGTTTTCATTGATATTATCTTCGAAGCGCGCGTCAAACCCAGAGAATAATGAAATAAAAAATTTGGAACTGAAATTTCAAAACATATTGAATAACCACACAAATAACATGTTGAAGTGGATGTCGATAGTTCTCTCTATTACTCTAAAACAGAATATACAACAAATTCAAAGTGCTATAAATCAGGTTTTTGAAGAACTATTTCATTGCCATTTGAATATTAGTAAATTGGTGGATAATCACATCTACATTGGTATTGAGCTATTTACAAAACACAAAAAAGTAAACAAAATTCCTGACGGTGCAAACTTCATTTCACAAGAGCACAGCATTTAGAAAAAATGCATACACACTTAAAATATAAAGGAACGAAGAATTCTTGGAGCTTCATGGAAATTACGCGTCGGGTTGTCTACGTTTAAAATAGGAAAAGAAGTGACAAGGAAATGTACATACAATGTATACAACAAAAGAAGTTGAAAAATACAAAACTAAATTCTAAACTTCCTTCCAAAATCTCTCCTTTCACTTATTTAATTATTTCCCTTAATTTAATCTATATAAACTCTCAATTAATGTAATAACAATACAACTATACCAGTCAGTAGTCAGTTGCGCGACAAATTATGTGCAATATCATGTACAAAACCCTTCTTTTTTCAGTAAATGTATAATTTGTCCACTTCCAGATCACTCAAATTAGAACTACAGTTTTTCAAAGTTATCATAGCTTCAATCTGGTGGATTCTTTGGAGTTTGCTGTGGGGTGAGTTAGTTGGACTAGGTACGGATCCGATTCAATAATCCAACAGAATACATTAATAATAATTCACATAGATTTTATTAAATAATCAAAGGACGAAAGTGGCCTAAGTCGGCCAGAAGTCCAGCCTGGTGGCCTTGCGGGCCCAGGGTAAATTTACATGTTAGTTAGTCTGTAAAAGTGAACTTCGGCGCTTGTTAGAACGTGATCCCTGACCGACCACATAGTTGGACTGAGATATCAAACTTGTGTGTTGCGAAGATCGAAATACCACGTAGTTGGATTGAGATACCAAACTCGTGTAATACGAAGTGTTGTGTTCTACATCTATACGTTCCAATCTTGTGTGACATATAAACCTACACCTACAAGATATTGATTTCTTTTGTTTTTAAAACTCGTTAAGTTACCTTTTTTTCATTTCCTTCTTCGAAGAGGATAAAAATGGCTCAAACAAGAAAACGAGTTAATTGTCCTATTACTGGACGTTCAAAAGAGCTCAGCGGTATTGTTCTGCTAACAAGAGAAGACATACTGCGATATTACAACTGGATTAGACTCGAAAAAGAGAATTCAGGACAATATAAGGTAAAAGTTAGGGATATTTACGAAGATATTGTTGCTAAGCTCGAAAGCATTTGGAATAAAGCTTCAATTCCCGTTCTTCATCGTGTGAGAATAATTACTTTAAGAGAGAGCACGATAAATCTGAACCTTTTGAAGTCTTACGTCCGACGCAAGGAGACAGACAGCTTTAAAAGTAAAGTTCTACCCTTTAAAAATGAAGCGAAGATGCTCTTTGACATTGCTGCGTGTAAATGCAATGAGTATGAACTTTGCCGTTGTGAGAAGTCGCGAAAAATGCTAGTAAAAGAACGGCCTTTCATAACAGACCAGAGATCTGAATGGCTAATGATCATTGGCTCTATTGATCTTCGAGCTACCCAGCAGCTCCAGAGAATATATGCAAGAACGGCAAGTGATGTAGGTTCGATAGAAGCACGAACTGTTAAACTTCAACAATGCAAACTCGCAACCAGTACTGAAGTGTTAGAAACTTCTGGCGAAGGTGTTTCATTAGAAGATGATGCAGTAGTGGAAGAAAATCCTGACGAAGATATTCCTTCAGCAGAAATTCCTGGTACATGTGAACTACTGCCGTCAACATCATCGACGTCGCAGACAAATGTTGCTAGAACGTGTGACAGATACGGAGTAGCCGACAGATCTGCTGCAGACCTCTCGTCAGCATTATTCCACGATTTAAGTAGCGAAAGGAAGACTTCTGACGGTTCACCCACTATCGTAGATCGAACTAAAGTTAGAAAAGAACGGAAGGAGTTGAGACAAAATATTCAAAAGCAATTGATCAAAGAAGGAATTACAATTCAAGGTTTCTATTTCGATGGCCAAAAAGATAAAACGTTGGTTATGGAGAAGACGAAAAAAAAGGCAATTATCATCGTAGATATAAAGTAGAAGAACATGTATCGATTATTTAAGAACCTGGTGGCGTGTACCTGGGGCATGTTTCACCAACATCTGCCACAGAACAAAGTATCAAGAATGCTATCTGCGACTTTCTGACTGATGAAAACATTGACACGTCAAACATTCTCGCCATTGGGTATGACGGCGTCGCTGTGAATACTGGAAACGTTGGGGGAGTTATTTCTTTACTGGAGAATGAACTTGGAAGATCTGTGCAGTGGGTGATCTGTCAGCTTCATTCTAATGAACTGTCGTTAAGGCATGTTTTAGAGCATTTAGATGGCGCAACAGTTGGTCCTTAAAAATTCTCGGGATCTATAGGAAAAAGTTTAAGCAACTGTGAGAATTTACCAATCGTTGATTTTCAGGCCATTGAAGGAAGTTTCCCGGACATGGCAGAAAAAGACGTCAAAAACCTTAGCAGAGACCAAAGATATATGTGGGATATTTGCAAAACAATCACTGCAGGTGAGTGTTCACCAAATCTTGCATCAAGAAGTCCTTGGAAAATTGTCCCATGCAAGATGGATCACTACTGCCAACAGAGTGCATAAAGTGTACATAAGCACTACTGACCCATCTTCGAACTTGAAGGAGCTGCTTACCTTCATCATGAAAGTGTATGCTCCCATGTGGTTCTACATTAAATGCAACTCTACTATCAAGGACGCTCCTGTGAACTTATGTCGTACTATAGCCTTGTCACGGTACATAAGAAATGAACTGAAGGTCATTGTAGATAAAACAATTAAGCACAATGGTTTCTTCGCGCATCCGGAGAATTTACTGATATCTATGCTCGGCGATGATCGAAAGCATATTCGAGAGCTACGGTAGCTATGGGTAGAATCCTTAACGCAAGGTCAAAAAGCTTAAACCAAACACCTTCAGCACGCAAGTTCAGTATTCCAGCAATACACTTTAGTGCTCAGGATTATATTGACCTAATGAACTGACAGGAATGCGAAGTAACAGAGCCACCCCTGACGAGCCATTTGTCGGAGGAGGATCTACAGAAATGTGTATGTGTAAGGGAAGGTTCATCTGTATTTCTGCCTGTTTTCCACTTGCCATGTCATACCCAAGCATTCGAGAGGTGCGTTAAAACGGTTACCGAAGCTTCATCTGAAGTGTGTAGTGTCTTAGCTCAAGATGGATTTATCAGTGCAAGAATTTTTGATACGTCAATTATGCCCACATTCGAAACAAAATCTGAATACAAACCAACCATTTAAGGAGATAGTTTCCAAAAGCAGGGTGAATGGGATGGGTATGGGCAGAACTCGATATGCAGCCACCCCTCGTGGTGAGTTCTGGGAACCAGCAAGGAGCTGCATATAAAAAAAAATCAATGCAAAATTGGTAAATTTCCATAACGTATCTTAATATTATGCTCAATGAATTTTTAGATATTACTGTGAAACTGCATTTTTAAACCTGTTGGGGGTAACGAAGATGAAGTAGGAAAATATATGTTAAAAAATCATCGAAATTATACTAGTCTCGCACAAGGTTTCACATCTCGTAGGATTTCATTTGACACTTCTTGAAAATTGTCAGTATTTTCCATGAATTTTGAGATTTACCGTTTAAATTCCATACTTTTAAGGCCCCTGCCTGCAGGTATAAAACACGAACATTATTTTAAAAACAGGGATGTTATGGTAGTGAACACAGATCTTTGTAAAGATAGTGTGAAGTGATTTGGTAGATTTTAAATATTTTCAGTTAAATTTCGAAATTTACCATAAAAACTGCAAAATTTCAGGTCCCTGCGGGGAATGAAGATGAAGTACAAAAATTATTTAAAAAAAAAAAAACACGAATGTTATAGAAGTCAATACACAACTTCTGACACCTAGTGCTATTTAATCGGACAACTTTGATTTTTTTTTCGCTCTACCCTACTATACACTATTCGAGTAGTAATTGTTCACTTTGTAGAGAAAGATAGCAGTTCACAGATGAATGATCCTCCTTTCTGATCTCAGCGTATCACATTCTTCAGGAAAAACATATTTTCGCACCAGAATTTCTGTTCGAGTAAAGCAATTGCCCCCCCCCCCCTCCCTCGGGTTTCAGAATATAAACTTACTAAAATGTAGAAAGAACTTCTTTAAAAAAAAGACAAGTTTACCGATATAAAAACATAATGAAGAGTAAAGATTTTTTTTTTCAATTTCAATATTTTGTAGTGGTTCCAAACCAAATTTATAAATACAACAGCTTTTGGAACATGCTACGTAATGTAGGCTAGTGAGTTCTAATTGCCTGTTATAGTAATTAGTTTTGCACCAACCTCACACAAAAAATCGAAAGTAAGAAAAATATTTTAAGAAGTGTTTTTATTACATACTTTCATAGTTCACAATGGTTCGTGGTATCTTGAAATCTGGCAACGTTAATTTAACTCATTTCCCGACGTCATATGGTGATGAAATTTTGCAGAGCGACTTAAGTCGGGTGACAATATAATATTATATTGTTACTTTCATATATTTTAAAAGCATAATTTAACATTTTTAATACAGACTTCTTTATCCTAAAATAAATACTAACCTACAATGACCTAGGGTTTGGCTGGTTGAAGAACACAAGGATGTGAGTGACAAAGTATTAGCTTGAGAAAAAGTATCCGAACAGCGAAATAACCCGAAAAAATATTTTTAAAAACAATTTCTTAAAACAATTTCTTAAACAATTTGTCCTAAAAATTAAAACAAATAATTTTGTTTTTGCATGAGTAAAAAGAAAAGCATGGGGCTCTCTCTCATATACAGTCCCTTTATAAATTCTTTAATTGGAGTGCCTCATGCTTTTCTTTTTAGTCATGCAAAAACAAAATTATTATTTTACTTTTTAGTACGAATTGTTTAACTAAAGAATGTCCTTAAAAAATTTTTAAATATTTTTTTACATTCTTTTCTTTAGTTCAAAATGGTTCGTGGCGTCCTCAAATCTTAGAACGTTAATTTAGCTCATTTTCCGATGTCATAGAATAATGAAATTTTGCACAGCGACGTATGTCGGGTGACAATACAATATCCCATTGTTACTTTAAATATTTCTATACGTTTATGTATTTAAAAAGCATATTTTAATAGTTTTAATATGGACTTCTTTATCCTAAAATAAATACTAGCCTGCAACGATGTTGGGTTTGACTGGTTGCAAAACACTTTAGGATTTCGGTCACAAAGCATTTAGCTTGAGAAAATGTATTCGAATTCCAAAATAACTCAAAAACATTATTTAGAAAACTTTTTAAAGATATACTTTTCTTAAACAATTCGCACTAAAAAATAAAAAAATAATTTTGTTTATACATGAATAAAGAGCAAAGCATGAGGCGAAGTCACTTTACTCTCATATACGAAGTCACTTTATAAATTCGTGAATTGGTTTGCTTCATGCTTTTCTTTTTATTCATGCACAAACAAAATTATTTTTTACTTTTTAGTATGAATTGTTTAAGAAAAATGTCTTTAAAAAGGCTTTTTAAAAATATTTTTCATTTATAGTGCGTTTCTAAGTCGAACGTTTATCTTCTGTAAGAAATTTATATCTCTATACTCTTTTCCTCTCATATTAGTATCCGCTCAATAATAATTCTGTATTACGTCTGCATAAAGCTAGAATTGGATCACCGAGAAATCCTGTACGGCGCTTTTCCAACCTTAACTATATATATCATAACGGCGATTCTTACACAGTAAAAAATGGCTGTGTTAATTCAACACAATGCGGTGTCCCAGCGTGACTACCACTTTTGTGTGTTAAATCAACACAGCACACGGTGTTGATTTCGGTAGTGGGAGAAAAAAAGTTACGGCAGCAGCTAGATTTGAACATGTGTTGCTCAGTTAGAAGCCTAGCGCCTTACTGACTTCGCTAAATTGTCAGACCGAAAAAGCACTAGATTGAAACAGTATAGAAGCTAAAAAAAAATGTTGCTGAACCCCAAACACAAAGAAAGCTACTCTCACGACTTATGCCATGATTCAATCACTTTTCCATTGTTCGATTAGGGATCACAATCCCCAGTCATTGAGAATATGTTCCATTTCTATGAAAGCAAGCACAGCATTTGACATGTTGTTACGATAAGAAAGCAGTAATGAGGCTCAAGTGTTTCGCTGTCGCCATCTTGTTTGCTTTCATAGAAATGGAATATTCTCAATGAATGGGAATTCTGGTTCTCAATTGACAAATAGGAAGTGATTAAACCATGGAATAAGTCTTGCAAGTAACATAGTTTGTTTTGGGGGCTCAGCAACATATATTTGATCCAATACACTGTTTGAATCTATAGTGTAGTCGCTTAATTCAAATGTTGTTCAGTAAATATCGTTTGCATCTAGTACCTTTTCTGTCTGACGATTTAGCCAAGTCGGTAAGACCCTCGACTTCTAACTGAGCAACCGATGTTCAAATCTCGTTGCATCCGTAACTTTTTTTCACAGTACCGAAATCAACATCGTTTGTTGTGTTGATTTAACACACAAAAGTGGTAGTCACGCTGGGACACCGCATTGTGTTGAATTAACACAAGTATTTTTTACAGTGTAAAGTTAAAGTGTTCCAACTTTAACTATACATATCATAACATTGACCCTTTATGATAAAATAAAGGGAAAGTGAAATAGAATGTTGTTTATTAATGCAAGAGAAACAGAACATTAAAGTAAAAAAAAAAATGAAATTGTTAAAATTATTGAGTCAATATTTCATTTTTATAATTTAATACCGACTTGTTTATTTTGAAACTTTGTCTGGCTTCGAACATGAAGTCCAGTTATTCCGGAAACATCAGAGTTCAAATTCCGGTTTCGGTTCTTACTTTTATGGCCTGGCATTCCTTTGGCGTATATAAGTACCAATTTTGCATCCTTTTTAGTGAGAGGAATTAGTTTATAAGTTTCTTTTATGCTGTTTTCAGTTTATTTCTTATTAGTGGTTCAAAGTCCTACCGTGTGAAGTCATAACTCTGGGGCTTATAGTTGATGATTTTGTGTTTTCTGTTTGGTTAGTGCCTACACGTGTCTTGTGCTCGACAGAACAATTGTGACTGTATTGTGCTGTTTTGTCGCTTGCGCGAGTAAATTCTGTTTAATCAAAAAAGTACAAATTCACAAAACCAAAATTGAAATTTTTAAAAATCGCGGTATATATTTCGAATTAACATATTTTGAATAAAAGCAGAGCCCAAACCACATACAAACTTAAAAAGAACAGTGACACATTATTACTCATTAGGAATCAGAAACTTGCAATGATATCATCGCTTTGAATCTCAAGATCATTAGTCATTGAGTAATAAACCGTTCACATAGAGAAAGCAGAGAAGTGACAAGTAGTTAATGGCGTCATATGTAAGAATAGAACTCTGAAACATTACCAACACATCTACGGAATTTGATATTTCCTTTTGACCTCAAGAAGAAGCACGTTTACAAGAATGAACTTAATATCTCCTCTCAAATGTAAATACCAGAGCAATAATTCAATCATCGTCGAGAATAAGAGCCAAGGACAATAGACATTGTTCTTGCGATACAGAGAACAGAACATTAACCATGTTTTAGGATTTTATAACAGCCACAAATCCAAGAGAAATTAAACATAGAGAAAACCGATCTCACTCTCCATTTCGATCGTTAGTCCAAAGAAATCCTTGAAATTAATCCAAACATAAAATTATACATCTCCTTTTCTCGAGAACAAGAAAATTCCCAATTTCCACAACCCAAAAAACCCTCCAGATCGTCGAAGGTTGCATCAACCGCGAGGTAATGAGATTTACTATATATATATATATATATATATATATATATATATATATAGATAGATAGATAGATAGATAGATATAGGGTGGCCATAAAGTCCGTTGCCACCCCGTGTATCATTGAAACGACAGCGAATATGAGCAAACCCCAAAAAAAGGCCTTCATTATTTTGACGGGCTTGAATTTTGAGCTATAGAAGTTCCATCCCAGACCCCCCCCCCGAGATTGGGGTACGGGGGGTCAACTTGAAAATTTCAAATGGAAAAGGGGGTAGAGTAATATATCGTTTGAAAGGTCTCGACAAAAGAAATATTTTTCGAAAGTTTCAAGTCGCTATGTTGACCCCATCCAAAATGGCGGCGGTCACATTTCGTGTCCATAAAGTCCGTTGTCACCATGTGTATCTTAAAACTGACTGGGAATATAAAAGGAACGCAAAAAGAGTCCTTCATTATTTTAAGGGACTAACATTATTAGCTATAAAGGTCCATTGCGTGTCCCCTAGGAGGAGTAAACGGACGTCAGGGTCTACGTAAAATTGTCAAATGACAAAAGTAGTCGAATGATACCTAGTGTCAACGGGTTTGGTACAAGAAATAATTTGGAAAAACCTTAAAATTTCAAATTGTTCCATATTCCAAATGGCAGTAGAATGAAAATTCTAAAACGAAACATCTATTCTTCACTCAGACAACAAGAGGTCTAGAAGTTACTCTTCAGCAAAATCTGTATCTAACTGTTGTTGTCATGATTCTTTTCGTAGTTCTAACGTACCCACAAGTAAGCTGCTATGTTAGTCCCATAGTTCTGTAATGCTAGGAACATTTCGAAAGATTTTCTTTTTCTTTAATTTTCTTTCTGAGAGTTTGCTGATGAATGTAAATTGTCAATGTTATGAAGAGGTTCCAAATTGCTGAGAATGAGTTTTCCAGCGTGTTCCTACGTACATATGCCTTAACCACTAAATAATGTCTTTCCAGTTACACTTTACTGATTAAAGTTTCGGAGATACACGCGTTGAAGTTACTTATTTATAGGTTGAATATGTAGAAACTAATTATTGGTTAAGCCATATGTACGTAGGAACATGCTGGAAAACTCATTCTCAGCAATTTGGAACCTCTTCATAACATTGACAATTTACATTCATCAGCAAACTCTCAGAAAGAAAATTAAAGAAAAAGAAAATCTTTCGAAATGTTCCTAGCATTACAAAACTATGGGCCTAACATAGCAGCTTACTTGTGGGTACGTTAGAACTACGAAAAGAATCATGACAACAACAGTTAGATACAGATTTTGCTGAAGAGTAACTTCTAGACCTCTTGTTGTCTGAGTGAAGAATAGAAGTTTCGTTTTAGAACTTTCATCTTACTGCCATTTGCAATATGGAACAATTTGAAATTTTAAGGTTTCCCCAAATTATTTCTTGTACCAAACCCGTTGACACTAATTATCACTTGACTACTTTTGTCATTTGACAATTTTACGTAGACCCTGACCTCCGTTTACTCCCCCTAGGGGACACAAAGTGGACCTTCATAGCTAATAATGTTAGTCCCTTAAAATAATGAAGGATGTGTTTTTTGCGTTTTTTATATTCCCAGTCCGTTTGAAGATACACATGGTGGCAACGGACTTTGTGGACACGAAATGTGACCGCCGCCATTTTGGATAGGGTCAACATAGCGACTTGAAACTTTCTGCAAAATATTTTCAAACGATATATTACTATACATACCCCCTTTTCCATTTGAAATTTTCAAGTTGACCCCCCGTACCCCTATCTGGGGGGAGTCTGGGGTGGAACTTTTATAATTTAAAATTCAAGCCCCTCAAAATAATGAAGGACGTTTTTTGCGTTTGCTCATGTTCGCAGTCGTTTCGAAGATACACGGGGGGGGGGGGGGGGGGGGGGGGGGGGGGGGGCACCCGACTAAATAGACACCCTAGAAAGTACACAGTGCTTTACGTCGTTATATATCAAAGACAATAATTGGACTTTAACTTTACAGTCTTAGTTATTTTGCGCTTATTCAGAAGGTTGAACGTAACCAAATTTAGTAAAAAATTTGGACTTGTATTATTATGCAAAGTAGTGAAGACAAATTGACATTCAGACTAGCACATGTACATATAGTGCATCTTAGAACCTCTCATATAGTAAATGTACTTCAGTGGAATTCGTAGTGGTGCCTACGTTATGAAGAAAACCTGGTTTTAACCTGTCAACTAGAACCGCTGCTCCAGACTTAAAGGTATGTGGGATTTGAGGCTCCATTATCGTAAATCTTGCTATGGTGAAATGCGTTCAGTTTCTATTCAAACACAATAGATAGTCTTACTAAAGCAATTTAATATAATAAACAGTAAAATGTCACTTTGGTGTTGTCTATTCAAAACTAAATGTGTCTACCTCTCAATGTAGCTAGCGTTATCCAAATACAGTAGTAGCTCTACCCAGGAAAGTAAGTATAAGCGAAGTGCTCACATTATGTAGAACAAGTGTGTATTTTGTGCATGTAGTCTCATTTAAACAAAATGTACACTTTAGCTACGCTCCACACACAAAGTAAATACAGTAAAGTTGAAAGATACAATATTATATATTTTAAAATTTTATTAGAAAGGTAATACAAATTTTAGTTGTTTCACTTTCTCACTTTACTGGATTGTACTCTTGAATTTGTTTATTAATGTTACCCATTTTCACTCGCCGGGATTCTATATTTGGTTTTTATGAATAAAAAGTGTGACACATCTTTATTAAAATAACTTTAAATATTCTTGAAAACTGAAACATTTATATATACATCTATACTTTCCGTTGTTTTACTTCTGCAGTTTACGGGACTGCAGAAATTCTGTCAATGATTGTTGCACTTATTTACTTAACTGGAATTTGAGTTTACTTAACTGGATTATGGATTTAGTTAACTGAATAGAATATGGTTTCGAACGGTTTCTATTTTTTTGGTCAGACGTTTTAGACGCTAGTGAGTGTTCTTCTCTCATATCTTCAGTACAATTCAAGATTTTTATGGCCTTTTGTTTTGGACAACTGTTTCAATGAAAGACTTTGTTTCACCAAATATTTTAAAGAAATATGCTTTGCAAATAGGTTATCGTTTTCCATTAATATTGGAATTGTAATTCGCAGTGATCTCTGTAAATTGACACTTATTTGGCTCTTCTCTCCGTATTGTTGTAGCAACTCTATCCTTAATTTCGACCCAACTTCAAATAAATAGAACCCCGTTTATCGAAGCTTCCCAGTCTTCAATAATCCTTGTGAACTTGTACTCTATATTCTTAAGGAATTCTTTCGATACACTTCCTTCTACATTTCCTAAGTGTTTGCATAATCCTCTCTTGAACTGCTTTTCCTGTTCTTGTATATTTCTGTCCTGTGTTTCTGGTTTCCTTTCTTTTTTTGTCGTGCACATCTTGAGTCACCTTTCTTTCCTGTCTTCTGTTTAACCGATTCATGTATTGATGTATAAGCTGAAAGATTTGTTTGTTTCTCGCCGTCACTATCTTGAATTGAACTGAGTGCATTAGAATCATAATCTTCAACATGTGCAATATCTTCTTTCGAGACACAAGTCTGCGGTTCGTGTGCTTCTACTTCAGAAATCAAAAGTTTTAGCTCCAAACATTTACATCCCTCCTTAATGAACTACGTTTTTGACACTTCATAGAACTGACATAATCACATATTTAATTCATTTGTACCATTTTCTTCTGACCCTTGGCATTTAGTAGATCCATAACTAATCTTCTGTCTTCTTATATGTTTTTCAAAATTTTTCTTAAATTTCTCCTGGGACATTTTTTCTGAACATCCGCAGTTTCATCCAAATCCGAATGTGTGTTGAAATAATCATTTGGATTAAAAAGAGGCTCATTATCACTTTCATCTTAACAGTGAATAACTTGTTCTAAGTTATCCAATTACTGACAGTCATCTGCGGAACTCTTCAAAATACTTTCTTCTAGACAATGCAACAATCGCCCTCCTCTTGAAAACATCTTGCGAAACTTCTAATCACATGTACGGTTGGTCGTCTTTTAACGATAACGCTGAGTCAATAATTTTTTACTACTATGTGTCGAAAACGTTAATTCCTTCTTTTTAGAGATATTTTCGAAGAGAATTTCCACCTGTTTTGGCTTTCTCGAAGCAACTTAACTTCGTCTGCATTATACAACTTCAAACATAGCTTCTTCCACTTGTCGCCATTGAAACAAAGGTTTTTATTAACGAATACCAGCATTTTTATAGCGTGTAATTTAGATTCTAAACACGCTGATATCTTTGCAATTTCTGTACTTTTCCTGCAACAGCACCCTGTCCATTGATTTTGGAAACACAAGTATTTAAAACAGTGTTAAATCACACAAGTAATTATGTACCAACTTATGGAGTGTCTTGGCTGTGTAAAGGCGGTCACGTCAGAACTTTCATAACTTTAAACTAACAGATTTTTGCACATATACTTATGGTAGTGCAAAATCGAACAAGTCATGTAAGTCTTGACGTGCCCGCCTTTACACAACCAAAACGTTCAGTTAGCGCTTCGGTCTGAAAATGCACAAGTCTGCCAAAGCATTTCATTATAGTATATTTAATGTTGTAGATAAATCTCCCCGAATTTTATATCGTAAAATGGCCCAAGCTACTAAACAATTCGGTTAGATAACATTTTTTTATTTCGCATGGAGGAAATACAGGTATATATAGATACTAAAGAAGCATTTTTCAGGGTAGTGAATACTTGTATCAAAAATCGGAACTCTCCCGGAAAACCGTGACACATGGCAACCCTGTTTAAAAAATAAGAATTACTTATACTCCTTGTACACACTATTTACATACTTAAGCACAAAGGAAAGGTTTGAACGAAAAAGTTTATTATTGTTTTTTTTACAGTGTAACCAAACGACTTCAGTAATGGGTAAAGAAGTAATTTCAAGTATACTCTGAATTAAAATGAAACGAAGAAATAAAAAAATTGAAATTATATTAATTGAGCAGTTTAAACCGTGATGTAGTGAAGCAAAATTGCTGAAGAAAACAAACCCGAAAACTAAAACTAAAGGAAGAAAAAAGTTGGAGCAGAGAAAGACAAAAATAGAGGACAGTAAAAAAAAATAGCAAGTTCAAAGTGCGGAAAAGGGTGGTGAAAGAGCAGGAAAATAGAGAAACGAGACAGATATGTATAAAGAGAAAAATTTAGGGACGAAGAGAGAGAGAGGAAAAAGCGACAGAGAAAGATTTGAAAAATCAATAATGCTGAAAATGAAGGGAAGAGGCTCATCTGTAGAGCGACTGTGTATTTATTTATTTTTTCTGGTCCTAAATGGAGTGCAACAAGGTGCTTTGCTGCAATGAGGTAGAACTTCTTTGACAAAAATAGGCATAAAGAGCTTATTAGTTTATGATACAGAAGGGATCTTCTTCTATAAAATAAATATAACCACACTTTTCCTTTTTTGTGTATTATCACATACACCGTACATATAAATTTTCCATTTTTTGTTATTTTCACTTTCGAATGGTTGGTAGTTCATTCAGCGCGTTGTATAGTTGTAATTGAAATTGTTTCTTTAAAAAATGTATTTAAAAAATTGTTTGTAGCGTATTTCATCTTCCTTTTGATTATACTACCCTTATCTCACGGATCATCTACATCTACAATAGAAGATCGGTTTTACTTCAGGTAAGGGAATCACTTATCAGTACAATCATAGAGACCCTCGAAACCTCGAGAGTAACTTTAAAACTTTACGGTAAAAAATTGATAGAAACCGTGCAAAACTCCACTTACACCCTCCCAATTTTAATTTTACACCCCCCAAACTGAAAATCCTGGCATATGTTAGGAACAGACTATACTCTTCCCAAAGAAAGGTAAATTAACGGTGGGTGATTCTGATCGGAAACATTGCCGCCGCAAGGAGTGCTACAATCTAATGGACAAATGACGCAAATCTTAATTGGAGAGTGTAGTCACGCTTGTTGTTTGAATATTTCGACCTCAGATTCCAATGTAAGTTGAAATTGGTCTCGTAGATCAACACGTTATATTCTTAGAATCAATCCTCTCAAGTAGTTTTTTTAAACGACATTATGTACCATGCGAATGGGAGTAATACCTTCGAAAACTGGTCTATCTGGTTAAACAAGGTAAATGATAGGAAATGATTGAACTCCGACTTCTGTGTTGCCAAAATTGTTTTTGAAAAATTCTGTAACAGTGTTGGGTGAGTTTATATTATTATAAAATGTACAACAAACGATCAATTATAAAGCTCTAGGAAATGTTCATCTAGAATACGCTCTATGTTGATCTTTAAGACAACCTATCTCGAAAAATAAAGGGTTTCTCGATAACCTTTTCTTTTTTACTTAGGCCTGCTCGCTCACTATCCATTTCGTTTTAATCCTACATATTAAGTTAATTTAAGTAACATGAATCCTACTTAATTAAATGATTTGACAACACAAACGGAGCACTGATTATCATTTATGTACTCTGAAAACAATCGTTTTCCTTTAAGGAAACTCTTTGGTAAATAATTTTCCATGGCTTCTCAGGATATTTTAAAAGACTGATAGTTAAATAAGCTTCTACTATACACTTATATTAACAAGAACTTCAAGTATAAAAATAGTTAAAATTCCTTACAATTTGAGAGAGTTTTCTTTCCTGAGTAACTACGTATAGTGTATTTTATTATATAGTTAAAAGGTGTCATCTATGATCATTTGTTAACAAGTAAAGTAACTATCTTGCAAATACTGTAACAATCTTACATACGGGAAAATAATTCGGCTGCTCTCAAAATGATTGATTTCCTTCTTTCCAATATATTTTTTCTTTAAATTCACTCTATATACATTATTCAAGATAAAAAATTATCTTCTGCTCATTGACCACAAATTAACAATCTCTAAGTCTAGAAAGCATAACTGTATTTGGGGCATATTTTCCTCTTTTTCAACGGTTGACCACTTAGTCAACCAAGCGTATATCTCATTTAAAATTCAAGCGCTTAAGCAATTTGTTCATTCAAGCTTAAGCTTAAACCTTACTAATGCTTCAGTAAATTAAGCTATACTTTCATTCCTAATACAACCACATTTCTGGAACAAATGTTTCTCTCACCCTTTCTCTTTCTCTATCTTTCTTGTTCAAAGCGAGGCAAAAAAATATCTAAAATATATTCTGAGAAAGAATATTTCCTTTTCATAAATTATTGTATGCTGTACTCATACTAACATCAAGGATTTACAAGATTATAATTAAAGTTTTTAAATTGTTATGAGTTTCTTTATAACAAAATTATATTTCGTAATGCCTTTGTCTTTTATATAATCTCACTACCACCACCATTTTTTTTATTATGTTTCTTTTTTAATTATTCAGGTACAGTCGAACCACGACTTTGACAGTATTAGTTATAGCAAATTTGATTATTAGCGAATTTTCTATGTGTAAGTACGTCTGGATTTTCATTTTAAGTTGTGTGGTCTACTGCAAACGGCGTACGGAGACAAACATGTTTCATTACATTGTTGATACTTGATACTATAATTTTTACATTTATATAACATATTGTTACATTATAATGTATTGTTTTATATTGTTATGTGTGTTAAACATGGTCAAGAATATTAAAAATTAAGTTTTGGTGCAGGTAAAAAGGTTTTGGCTTTATTTATTCTTTACCCTCGTGGGAATTATACGATCCACAACTCTCCGCGATTATGTTGGTTTGGTTGTACCCGTATGATAACTATTTGTTTATATAATTTTTTCACTATGTTTATTCCTCTTTTTTCTCTATTCTTTCCATACTTATCATTCATTTTTACGTTATTTTAGAAGCATGGGAACGAACAGACCCCTAACACGTACGGAATATAATACAGGGTGTCCCAAAATAATAGCACAAACTTCGGGAATCTTTTGTTTACATGAAAACAAGAAAAAGTTTCTTGGAAGGAATGCAAATTACACATACCTTCTGAGATACAGGAACCGTAACATAATTACAATGTCGCTAAATTCCGCATTGCCGGAGGGCCAGGTGACTAGGCCACACCTAGAAAATGAGTTAATGCTAAACCAAATAAACACGACAATGTACGATTTGAAAACTTTCTCAGAGTTGATAAAAGAAGGGAATTTTAAACCTCACAACCAAATTTCATCAAATTTGACTGGTAATTACAGCAGCATGTGGTCTGACGTTATCATTGTGGATGATGACTCTTTGGCGAATGACAAGGCCTGGGCGCTTCGATCATAATACTGGTTGCAGTCTGTCCAATTATTGACAGTAGAAGGCCCTGCGATATTGACTATTAGGGCTTCTGTAGCCTATCCCTGTAGTTGTAACAATAAGACTATTAGTTTTGTAACCTCTAGCGTGACCTCTGAACCCATGGAGACCTTGGGCTGAAGCGGTGTTAGCCCCCTCCTTAATCAGGCTCTGAGAAGGTGGTATTTATGGTTTGGTTAAATTCTATAACTTTCCAATGAATTGTGTCTTTACATCCCACCACAGACTTAACGACTCCTTCTTGGGACGAATTCCGGGAATGGAATTCACAAAAACTGTCTTAAATGCAAAAACAACAAGGCAAATTCTACGACTCCCCTAAGTTTAAAATGTGTATTCGAATTCACGAAAGTCACATAAATCAAAACTTACGCCAAATTTGAGAAAAACAGCCTAAAGTGAGACTTACGGCAAAACTTTGCGGGAAATTGTCAGTCCGACGCTACAAGTGACTAAAAGTTACGTCATGTTAAACTTCAGCCAATCAAGGTTGGAGAAAAGAAGATTTGTCTCTTGGAAATGTTTCTCATGTAACCAAACACTGACATTACACACTGGGACAGCACAAGTTACTCATTTGTGTCATTACTGTAATTGCAAACATGTTTTTGACCTGTAAACTTATTGAAGTGTGTTGTGCCAAAGCATATATTAACAATGTTGTTAATTAAAGTTGTGTATAATTTTCATTTTCTTATTTTCTGTCTTCGAACTTCCGAATCGCAGAACGTTATAGTCCCTTACGGGTGGTGCTTAATGTAAGGCAATTCCTACGAACAAAAGAGGGCGCAGCGCGCTTTGTAAATACACATCAAATTTTAAGGACGAACTTACGGGTGACCTTATGATGGTTTTTGATAGGTAAGAGAACAACTCATTTTTCTGTATTAAGATCATTTTCATCTTTTGAACGTAAGATAGATTTGTAAATCCTACCCCTGTTTTGACGCCGATAAAGGCTGTTCAGAAATTCGACAAACAGTAATTCGGCGCTTTGCTTTCCGGCACAAAATGAACTTCTCATCACACTGATAATGCGTGTCAAGAACCAGTCACTTTTTACCGTAAAAGGAAGAAAACACATGTCGGTTCTCCCGTTGAGTTAAACTCAGCTGATACTGAACTGAACGATGAACTTTGTGGTGGAATCCACAGATCCGGTTTTCAACTGTTGTCTTGTGTACCTGGAAGATTTCACATATTCCTCTACGGGTTGATTTCGTCGCTTTCTTATGACTTGGTAGAGATTCTATTCGGAAAACACTGCTGGACATCCTGACTTTGGTTGATATTAACAGCTTATGTTTCCATTCCATGGTTTCCGAAACCAACGATGACATTTGTTATCGTCAACTGCATCTTTACCGTACACTTGCCGAATGTTGCGGTAGGCTTAGGCCGCATTATTGCCTTTGTCGAACTCAAAAAGTAAACAATGTCTGATGCGATCCTTATCAGTCTCCATTTCACCGACATGATACGCTGTTCGTGTCTACCTGTCCACACTCACTATCCGTAGCTATGGCTGCTTTGATGTTTCTCTGATTACGTAGCTACTGATTCACGGACTGACAGCGCCATCTGTGAGTTCAATACTTCACTCACATATGACATGTTACGGTATTAGTTTTGCAATCACCCAATACATACTCCAAAAATGCACTGAAATTGCATATGGAAGATGCTGTTAGAAGGGCCACAAAGAGTCCACGTCTGTGGGACTAGTCCAAGACAATTCGCGACTACAAGCATCATGCCCATATGTGACCTGGACCCCCGCATTTCATTCAATACATCCGTTAAACGAAATATTTTTATCATCACTATTTTGTACACACCATAGATCTTATGTAGGCAGCAATTGAAACAGTTTTAAAACTGGGGTAAGATGTTGCGAAGTAGGGTGGATAGATGGCGCATTTTTATTGTTAACTGTTCACAAGTTTAGCAAACCGTTCCAGAGTCTCAGTAAGCCGTAAGAAATATTATCCAGTTGATGTTATAGTGAAATAAATACTAAGTCAACTTCCAACACCACAAACCAGTACATCTAATGATACTACAGAACTCCAAAATCATCCTTCAATACAACAACCCAGCATATCTAGTGGTACTACGTGAGAAAATATTCACGAAGCAATGTCTCAAGACGATTCATTGAATTCATTTCTACTAATTCCTACTTCACTCATACCACAATATAGGAAAGATGACTAACAGTCTATTTAATCATCGTAGAATACGTGACTGAAAACAAAAATTCTGCAGAAAGAAACAATGTTCCAAGCGGATGCTCTACAGAAGGCTTTGTATCATCCCGATCAACATTTCGCCATCTGCAGCTTTGCTAATATTGTACGACATGACGATTCCATTATTGACCTTGAAAATAAATGTATTAAGTGCCTAGAACTGCATGAAAATACAACGTCCATACGTCAAAATATGACAAATACACAAAATAGTTGGATGAAACTCGTTCAACTTATCCAGACAAGTTCTTTATATGTGGAAAGTAGGAAAGCAGGTGATTACGTGACATAAAGAAGAACCTGATATCTGTTCTCTTTAACTTACTTTCCCATTGCGTTAGCTTATTCATCCCGGTGGGACAGTTAGCTCGAAGAAACATTTTTTATGCGTATTGTTACTACATGGTGGAACAGAACCTAGAAATTGTATGTTTACGTTCTTCCTAAAGGATTGAAGTATCATGTAATCTATGTTTGAAGTAATTAGAAACATAAGCATAGAGCTTCTTTTCAATAACTTAAAAGGTGCTCCACCTGCCCTCCCTTTACCCTAATATAAAAACAACATGGGTCGAATCTGCTAGCAAATAGAAAAAGCTGTGTGGGAACAATAATAAACAACTCTATTGACAATATGTATAATACAAAGCGTTCGGAATAAAAATAAGTTTTATTTTACTGACATGCTATTATAAATATAAAGTAATTAAAACCTAAAAAAAAATCAAATATCATTTTGATATTATAATTAGATCTGGTTAGTTGTGTAATTGCTATAAGCAGATTACCGTATGTGAAGCCTCTGCACGAACACAAAGTCTTCCTCTTCAAAATATCATTGATAACATCCTTCTCTGTTATGTAATGTACTGGAGATTTCGTAGAGGAAACCAGGAAAGTGGAAGTGGATTTAACCCTTCTATCTCTTTCATTCAACCCTTCTTCGTTCTACCCTCTTAACATCCCTGCCTTACTCCCAATCTCTCCACCACCCTCAGAAAGAAGGGCGTCTACCAATATTTCACAGTGGCCAAACTCTGTCTTTGCACCACTCTGTCACTTGTCATGTGGTGGTTTTATGGCTATGTCTCTCTGTTGTCGAGTCCTCAAGTTGCTGAAAGCATTCGTGGGGAGTTTGACGACGGCTTTTTGGATATGTCCGAGGGAATGGAGTTTGTGACTGTGCGAATATATATATATATATATATATATATATATATATATATATATATATATATATATATATATATGTGTGTGTGTGTGTGTGTGCATCTGTGTGAGAGAGACAGAGACCGGCAAGAGATGAGAGAGTGACAAACGCAAAGGAATAATTAAATTCCGAGGTACAGAGTAGGGCTTCTGAGTATTATGTGTATGTGTGGAAGAAGAGGATGGGTGATTTATCTGTGAATATATAGGTGAATATATAGTATGTCGCTTGTTTTCTGGTACTACAAGAAGAAACAGTTGCGTACCTGGCTGTTGATCATGGTTAAAATAAGTGCTAAAGATAGCGTTTTTCTGTAAAATTTCAATAGACCCAAAGGAAACACAACAAGTCATCGTCCAATGAACGACCGCTGAAAATTGTAACTAATCTCTTCTCTACGAATTCTGTCTATCCGTCTTTCTGTTTATATATATGTCCCTCTTGTTCGTTCATCGCTCTTCCGTGTTTTTCTATGTGCTTTTCTCAGTCTTTGTGGCTCTTGGAGCCATGAGCTGTTAAGAAAAATAAGATAATTTTGAAGTTTTATTCATTTTGAAGTTAGTCATTTTATTTACCTTTTATTGAAACCATAAACTTTTGGACTACCCCTTTTGTTTCGAAAAATGTATTTCATTTATTTATAAGACATGAATTAAAAGCGAAACCTCCAACTTAATAATTTATCAATATACAGCAAAGTTGACGTACCGTAAGCACTCGTTTGTTTATTGACGTCAATTTGTTTATCTGACGAGAAAAGTATTTAAGTCGTTAGTGCTACTAGACTTTTGTGACAAGAAGTCCCTTGACTATTTTTGAGTCGCTAGTTAGCGTAGTGATGGTCACTAGTTTCAAAGTAGCGTCATTTCGGTGCTTCATCCCTTTATATATTTCACGTCAAATTGTAAATACGTCTTCATCAGAGATTTTTACCAGGGGTGGCAGATCAAGGAATATTCACCAAATATGGTGGGTACAGGAAATATTCCACGGCAGAAAAGAAAACAGTAATGTTGTATTGCAGTTAGTAGAGGTGTCTACAAAAAATAGGGAAGATAGCCCCAAAAACATCACGATGAAAGTAAACATCGTACCAATTACCACTACAAGGCCGAAGATGAATAACATCGGTAAGACCTAGAATTGGACAGAGGCAGGTGTCTTTCATCCAAATATGTTTTACGCTTTCTGTACGTTCTTTACGCTACTTACGTCGAGGAAACTTCCAAGAGGGACGAAAGCACTGGTCAAATTCATGATTAGAGGGAAATAAGTTTTGTGTTGTGAAATAAGGTATCACTTCCTATTTCAGCTCTTGCACTTAACAATTTCGGTTCTTTAAGAAAAAAAAAACATAACCCAAAAGCACATAGCTCCAGCAAAGAAGCTCCACATTGTCGCGAAGAATACTCACATTGACGATTCACTGTAGCCTTACTCTGGCATACGTAAGAGTGAATATCTGATCAAGCACTTAGATATGAATTTTGACCACACAGACACGTAGATGGAAGTCTGGTTCAGACACGAGATGGGAAGGGAAACAAGGAAGAAATTGGGCTTCTTCTTCATTTGAGATATAGGCCACTTAATTTGGATTCATACCTGGCCAAGACTGGATTCTTTAATACTCTTCTTGATTTTTTTTATTTTGTTCATTCAATTAGCTCCGGAAACCGAATCAGAAAGTAAGTATTTTCCGGTCGTAGTTTACAATATTGATAATTAGAGACATTCTTTAGCTATTTTAAATATTGAAAGTTTTCTCTTCCAACTCAATTCATATGTAATATCATTTAAAGTGAGAAATATTCTAAAAAGTTACAATGATATAATTTCGTCATTAAGTATAATTTAATGGTTGGAAATAAATAGTATTTTTACTCAAATATGTTTATTGAAAGGAAGAGGTATTTGTCTTTAACTTTAGTAAGGTTTATATACCAGATATAAGCTAGCATGTAACTTTATGAACTATGAGCAATGGCACAAAAAGCACACAAAAACTTCACCAAAAATGAACTTGATGTGAACGCAAGTGAACTTTATATGAACCTACTGAAAAAAATGAGAACTTTTTGTGTGGTAAATGTGTCTTTTAATGGCTTCTGGCCCACGGTTGCACATTTTGTACACATTAAGTTCATATTTACGGTAAATTCACATTATCTGCACTTCGTTTTGAGATCACGAATAGTACATTTGCCAATATTAAATAAATCAATTTTGTTCTTAAATTGTGTATCAGTACTTCAGAAGTTCATATATTGTGCAGTAAAAACCATGGTAATACTTGAATATATTGTGAACATTTTTTGGAACATATTGTGAACTTTAAATGCAATTTGATTTTCAGTAGGAAGGAAGAGATTCGGAAATGAATACGGCAGTAAAATCAATGTTTTGTTCAGTGAATATTGTTTGATAACTTGTTTTTAAAATTTTTATATTTTCACATTCTTTAAAGTTTCCTGATGAATTAAATAGTAAAATAATTCTATAATAAAAAAATTAAAGACAGCTTTCACATAATAAAGGTTTGTATTAAATATAATGTAAGTATCTCTGTAACGTAAGAAACTTATGTATTAAGATTACCTTTTCGTTAAAGATCTATAACAGAAGTATGAAAACAACGTATATGAGAACCTTTCTTCCCTCTGCGTGAGATATTGATAACGTGATAGTACTTAACTAAATTGAAAATAATTGATTTGTTAGAATGTTTGAGTACATAAATCATTCATTATTCAAATAGAGAAGAAGAAGTGTTCTTCTTCGCATTTAATACGCTACTTCTATAGAGTTGAATTTTATAGTCTGAAAATTGAACTATACTGTAAAAAATAATACGTTTTTTTGTTATACGCGTTGGTGCTACTGTTATGCTCTGAAATCTTATTCGTTTCCTATTGAAGAATTATAAGTAACATGTAGGAAAGGTGTGTTGAATCTACATTACTTTCTCTAAGTGAGATTTCAATTCTTCTTGTCCATTAGATTTCTTTGAACTACGTTTAAAACATTTGTACACACAATACATTCACAACGTATCGAAAACCTGACGTATTCCTTTTAGCATTGAACATTTTTAATATAGACCTAATATAGGACAGAAAGTAAAGAATTTGCTATGTTATCACGAGCTCATTTGGTTAAAACAATAAGAAATCACACACTAAAATCATAAATCCGTGTGATTTATGTGTAAAATGATACACAGAAAGCCTTCCCATAGTGACGTGGATAAACGTACAAAACTTTATTAAAAGTTAAGTTACTTAATGTGTTGGAAAATCTTTATGAATTATAAAACAAATATAGTGGCTTGAAGGGAAAATGTCTCACATTTTGGCCAAGGAGCCATTGTGTAGTAACTACAAGAAACAAAAAAAAATCAAAATTTTGCACAAATACTCGCATACGTTGTATAAATTGAACATTCATTGTAATACTGGCGAAAATACATCAAACTAATGTATACACAACGTATATCTGGATCTTTAAACACACATATGAAAATAGACATCTTGACCAATACATCAGTATAAGGTGCCCACTTATTTTGGGGGAAGATTCCAGTGACATTATCTACATTATTTTTAAAATGACTAAAATACATAAACAAATATGGATATATTTCCACCAATTAATAAAATATTTGTTACAATATTGACCTTGACGTACATATACCAATATAATGAAGAAGATTTTGTGAAATAAAAAAAAATAGCTGTCTAAATATAACATTTATTCTAATTAACCTGTTCCAAGTAGCCTTAGCTCAGTTAGTACAGCGTTGACTTCTGTTTGATAGCTGCTGGGTTCAATCCCCCGGCAGTTATCTTGACTGGGGTTTATCCTTTGTTACACAAGGTTAATACTAGGATGGTGCCTTCGAAATTTGACCAACTTCTTTCCCACATCCTCACCCTTCCCCTATTCCAGCCTGAGCCATTGTGCCCTAAATTCTATTGAAATCATACGCAGACTACTAATTAGAAACGTTCTTGTTTGACTCCATTCTATTCAAGAATAGTTCAAAGAAATGAGTGGGTGAGTGTCTAACCAGAAAACAATGACACCAGTCTTATTTTATCCAATTTAATCCCTTTAGGTAGTGGTCATCTATCCCCACCTTCGGTGGTAAGACGCTACCTCACTTATTTCCCACTATACATACATTGCTTCTTTGTGACCCAGTCTAAGCAAGTAATTGACAGTCAAAACTACCATATTCAAGTACATTTTTTACTCTGAAACGGGGTGTAACCCAATGCTAGACTGTTTACTGACTAGAGAGAATTACTTTTCCGTATACACGCACACAGTGTCGGGAGAATAGATAAATCCTCGGGTTGACTATTGCGAAAGTTGTTGTGGTCCTTTACATACAACGAAACTCCTTGGCAAAACATTTACCCAAGAAGAGAGCTCGAAAGAAAGTAATACCCGTAGTGTTTCGGGGGATTCCCCGATTCACGTGTTAAAACAATCCATTGATCCAACGTGACATGGCCCAACGTAACATTTGGCACCTCCAACTGTTAACGCAACCATTCGTACGCGCCTCGTTTTGAGTTGCGTATGTATACCACCAAATTACAAAACCTAAAACGAACTGCAGGAAAGTATATCCAAAACACCTGGCGAGATCAAAATGGAGTCGCTACAGAGGATGAAGCATGGTAAAAATCGCATAGTAAAAATCAGTTTTTTTTTTCAAGTGTATTTAAAGCACATTTCTTGTGGAACGCCATTTTACCTGCTTTAGTTCCAAAATTTGACGCCTGATCCAACTGAAACTACCTTGCTTAATCGACTCAGGAGGGTCAATTTCACCTGATTGGGAAGTAAAAATCAGGTTTTTTCCAAGTGTATTTAAAGCGCATTTCTTGTGGAACGCCATTTTACCTGCTTTAGTTCCAAAATTTGACGCCGCTGTTTTAAATGTCAACATTATGGACACACTAGCACGTCATGTAACGTGACCTCTGCTTTATGTGCAATTAGCGCAACCAGTAGCCATTGTGCGGATCCTTGTAAGTCACTGAAACCTCAGTGTGTTAATTGGAAGTAAAATTCAGTTTTTTTCCAAGTGTATTTAAAGCGCATTTCTTGTGCAACGCCATTCTATTTGCTTTTGTTCCAAAATTTGACTCCTGATCCAACTGAAACCTTGCTTAATTGACTCAGGAGGGTCGATTTCATGAAGATAGGAAGTAGAAAAAACTGCAAGTGGTCACATTCGGGCTATTACATACCGTAACATCATCAATACCAAGGGGCGCGGCACTTTGTTTGATGCTGCCGGAACAGTTTCCCATTGTCACGGGATAAACTTATGTGGGTAAGCTGATGATACACAAGGGTAACAAAAGCGTGATAGTGAATGCCAGGTACTTCGAGGAGTCTATTATGACACCTATCTTACGGACAGACACCCCATAACTGTATGAAACGGACTGAAACCAGATGCAGATATTTGTGATCAAGGAATCAAGTTATACCATCAGAAGATCTCTGCGTTTTTATCAGGAAATGAAACGGGAAACAGAAATTTCTTGTCACTCCGTTTCAAGACATTCCTGTAAAGAGCCCTGATGCCAGGCCAATGGATTTCGGCGAATTTAAACTGTTCAAAAGATGTCTTTAACATCGCCGTCCGCGCACCTTGGTTGGACCTTTGAAAGTTTCCAGAGATGAATAAGTCTGAATTCCCATGCCTGTACTCCACCGTAGTTTGCTTCAATGAACACTGCGATGTCGGGCGATAATATACAATGCTGCAGGTATAATAGAACAGGACCGGTGTTGGCGACGAGGTTTCTTGCAAATCAGTTGGATAAAAACTAAATGACACTCTGTAGAATTATCTTTTTCGTTGTAACCGTTCTAACACGTCTATGTTTCCTTGTCTCCAGAAGGGAGACCTGAGCAACAATCTCTACGCTCACTGAAAATCTCTTGGCACAAAGAGCACACAAAAACTTCACCAAAAATGAACTTTATGTAAACGCATGTGAACTTTATGTGAACCTACTGGAAAATATTGTGAGTTTTTAGTGTGCTCAATTGTGTCTTTTTACTAGCTTCTGGCCCACGGTGCATATTTTGTACAAATTAAGTTAATATTTACTGTAGTTCACATTAGTTACACTTCGTTTTGAGATCACTTGCAGTACAATTGCCAATTTAAATGAGCTTTTTGTGCATACATTGTGCATCAGCACACCAGAAGTGCATATATTATGCACTAAACATGTGGCGTAGTTCATATTAATTTCACGAAAAGTTCAAATATTATGCACTAAAAACGTGCTAAAACAAAAAACGTATATTGTGAACTTTATTTGGGACATATTGTGAACTTTATGTGTACTTTGAATTTCCGTGCTGCAATATTTGTAGTGAGGAACAGATTAATTGGAATGACCATCCTATCTGATGGATGTTATGTGCCTTCATTGTCACTCCTCTGCAAACACATAGGTACCAACCACAATTTGACAAAATAACATGATAAGTGGATCAATATTAGTTTTGGGGAAATTCTTAAAATGCTTGGTTCTCATTTTACCAAGGATAGGATACAATGTTGGTTATATATACATTTCTCCAAGGACTTTTGTGCCTACTATCACACATAACGCAAATTTTGATATGGCACACTCTTGCAGCCAGAAAAGGAAGATTAGTTTTCATATGCCTTTAAGGCTTGCTAAAGGGATTGTTATTTTCTGCAAAGAAGGAAGGACGGAAGGAAAAAGCCTATCTCAACCTGAACCAAAGATGAGCAAATTACGATTAAAATTCAAACAATTCAGATGCAAGGTTCTCTTTCATAAGGGTACTATGTTGGGTTGGACGTAGAAGATGAGATTTCCTAGTAATACTAGAATATTATAATTATACCTTCGGTTAATAGCGAGACCAATTATTACCTACATTCTCATTCGTTTCGATCTCATTGTAAGGTCATTCAAACAAAAGTGGTATTGATTCATTAATTTGTATCTTTTTTCTACATGTATTTAAATGTTTTGTTCTGCCTTTTTTTTTAGTATTCCTATTTTCTGTTTAAAATCCTCATCATGTAGGTGAATTTCAGTAGCAGGTTATTTTTTACTTTGGTGGTTGTTATTAATTCAATTTATAGTTTGTAGGCGTTTGCACTGCAATTAATTTGTTGCTATGGCGAGAAAAATTACCTTGTGCTTATTTGACATTTTATTTCTTTATAAAATTATACTCTGCATCTATTTACAGAAAACTATGCATTGTGTGAACTATAATTATAGCCTAATAACAGATGTTAGATAGAGTTTTCTATTCAGAAGTTAAAGCTGTTACTATTATACCTTTCTTTTAGTTAATGGGGTGTTATTTGTACAGAATTGACGTTAATTCAGAAAGTGTTGTTTCCTGTAAACAGATTTAACACTAGTACATCACTAATTGTGAAGAAAAAATACAGCTATTAAAAAATAAGACTTACTTTATTTTTTTTTAAATTCAATTTTACTATAGATATTTTGTAGACATTTGTGACGAAATAGAACCTTTTTGCACTTACTTTCGTAGTAACAATTTAAATGCTTTTTCTTCACATTTTGTTGCAATATGTTCCAATAAAATCAGGCTAAAAAATTATATCCTCAACTTTTTTTAAGTATATAGCGAGAATAATGACGAATTGACTTTATTTCTTATAACTTATTCAGTAATAGCAATAGCCTATTAGCGAGACAACCCGGATACTACCTCCGCGTCTGCCAACAATTGAGTTGTCCAGCTAGCGAAGGAATACCGTCAGTGGTTTAAAATTATTATTTAGTCACATTTATCTGACAGCCGTTTGCAATCTCATAATCAATATTTGCTGTCGGATGGACTCAGAGCCTCCAGAACAGCATGCGAGAATAAACAGTAAAACGATGCTATGGAAGGAGCGAATGACTAACTACATAAAGGCCGCTAGACTAGTTCATTTTGTATCCGTGCACGGAGTGAGATTGGTCTGCAGAAAATTGTGTGGCACTGACAGGTGTTTTAATACAGCAGTGTCTGAAGGACAAACATGTCATGTTATGCTTTATGAGTCCTATCAGGAACATTTAGCAACTGTAGCGGCACAAAAAGTCAATGCCATATGTGGTTACTGGACGCTTGTTGTTCACAAATTTCGGAGATGGTTCACAAAATTCCAATTCCGGTCAGATGACACCTGCCTCGCTGATATGGCACGACTACGGCTAACCGTTGAGTTGATTACGACGTTCAGCAAGCAGATGTTGAGAAGAGTACATGGCAAACAATTCAGGAATAAGCCACAGTACTCCATGTGACCATTAAACCGTTTACCGTCATCTTCAGGATATTGGTTATGTGTAGAAACTGGAAAAGTGGATACCCTGTAAGTTGAAATCAAAGCAGAAACACTAGCGTGTGTACACTTGCAGCACTCTGTTGATTGGTTACAGAAGTGAGCGTTTTGGACAGAATGGTGGCAGGAGGCGAAGAAATGGTACTTTACCACAACTTAATATCAGTGGAGTCTTAAAGGAGGTGTAGTGGTAATGGCAGTAAAGCAAAACTTCCACTCGCAGAAAGTACGAGGTGCATGTAAGAAAAAAGGCTTATTGGTTCTAAAGTGGGACTGGACTGGCGTGCGTGGTAACATATAGCAGCATTCAGTGCACAAAGCACATGTACAATCGTCAGCACAGAGTTGTGCATGTGTGTGTGAGAGTGAGTGACAACGACTGCCATAATAGAAAATGCCACCAAATGTGAGGTTCGGTTAGTGATCCGCTCTCTCCACTCAAAAGGACAGAATGCCGCAGAAATTCACCATGTAGTGTGTACTATATATGGACTTTCTAAATTGCGACGTGCCATTCAGAACCGGCTACGTGTAATGTTACGCTCTCTTATTCTCCTAATTCGTGATACCACGCGCCCATACGCAGCTGTCTACTGTCCAGGTCATTGAACAACTTTGATGGGAAAATTTTGAGCACCCCACCTTGTACCCAGAAACTATAATCTCTTCCTTCATTTCAAAAAGTGGGTTTCTCCCAAATGTTTTGCCGATAGTGAAGTGTTGAAAACTAGGTGCTGGTCTGGCAAACTCCCAAGCGGCGAAATTCTACCAACAGGGTCTACGGAAGCTTGTGTCACGGTACCAAAATTCCTTACAGGTTAGCGGCTATGCAAAAAAATATAAAAAAATGAATAAGGTGTGTATCCTCATGGAATCACCAAAAAAATTTAGTCGTATTATTTTCTTCCCACATAACAAATTAACTTGAATAAAGCTTGTTTTGGCCTTGAAACGTCAAGCCAACAAGCTGAAAAGAAGGTTCTCGTGTCAAGCATTTTCGAAAGCTCGAAGTACCTAGTTTAGGCAAAAGACAATCAAGCTTGAAATTGGGTTGTTAAGTTCAAGCATATTTTACCTAGCAAAAATCAAGGTTGTATCAAGCTTGAAATATACTTGTCGTATCACGTCAAGCCTAACAAGGCAAAATCAATGGAATTTTAACTTTGAATCAAGAAGCAGGGATTTCGGTGTAGAATTATGGTGCTATGTGGGTTCGCGTTAATAGTCAATCGGCATTTTTCTTCTGCACGAGCCTTGTACTCATATGAGTTTAGTGTGATACGTGGGTATCATCAATTCATGCCACTGAACCAGACAATTACGACGGAGTTCTACGGTTGGAACGGCCACGGTCTGCATTGCTGGACAAACGTCATGGACGGGTTATAAGGTGTAATATTCTACAGGAAGAACGGCCTCTCATCACTGGAAGGATAACGGAAATACAGGAATTTTGAATGGAAAAAAATCCCCCACCTATTAAGTTTACCATACGGTGCGCCTGAAAATTTTAGTCTGTCTCGCAGTATCTCAAACCATCTCGAGGACAAAACGCTGCGAAATATAGGGGACGTGCGGTGAACAGTGGTTACGTTTTCTCCTCTAAATCCATAGCTTCTTCCCAGCACAATATTCAGAAGCTAGTAGATAGGTGACAGAGGGTTGTAGAAACATGGTACTATTATTACGATAATTTAAGACTTTCCTAGGGTTCTTCGTTCTTTTCTTTATTGTCCCAGAAGATTCAATTTTAATTAGTCAAGAATGATAACTAACTATTACTTACATTGTTACAGGGTCATTAAGGCTAGAACATATTGATTAATGGGTTTACGGAATGCTGTACTAGAAATTAAGTTGTTCATCAATATACCTCCATCTCAAGATACACGTTAAAATAGTTTACTTCTTTCATATTCTAATATAATTATTTTGACACCCTACGAAGTAAAATTGGTATCACTTCTTGTACACCTTTTGAAGAATTTTCTACAGTTTTGTCCATAAGTTAGAGAGTGTAGAAAAGAACAAGGTCCATTTTTCTCTGTATGTATGGAAGATAGTCGCTTCCGTGAGGTTCTCGGACATTACATTACCTCGACTTCTTCATGTGAGATCACATAAAGGACTTGTCTATATGAGTCACGAAGTTGGTGGGGCAGGATCGAGTAGATTGTGTAACGAATCGTAGTGGACTCGATTTGCAATACGTTGAATGAATTCGTCAGAAATTTGAAATTCTAAAACTACTCAGCGTAAGCTCATTGAGAAGAACAATATGCACTGAAAAAATTTTGAATCAGTGAATAGAATGTCATGACTTTTCTTTTCGAAACCCTTTCTTTGTAGTTACGATATTTCAATATGTAATCCCGAAACAAATGCAATTTAGTGCAAGCAGCGTTTCTGTAGATATTATTAAAGACTAAACTACATATTGAAATCGCTTTAAAATGATAGAAGAAGAGCAATAATATGTACCTTGAACATGTATCTTATATTGTGAATGACATCGAAATAAAAACAAAAAGTTCATACATACATGGGTCAAATACCGCTACGTTTTAGAGGCACAGGGTTTGCAACTTAGAGTCAAAAATCGACTTCTTGCAATAGTAAATACAAGCGATGGACTAAAATTGAATTTTGTTTCAACAAGTTCTTTACATGAACACCATGAATATTAGTAGTTAAAAAGTGATACCATCTGTTAGTCAGTGTTACCAACCTGATTTATCATTTGTTTTTCCAAATAGCACTACGTCAGTTAACTGGATATGTAGTATCCTTTAGTGATAGTAAACATAATACGTGAAGAACAGAATGCAGTGTTACAAACTGTAATTGCAACACATTTTATCAAAAGAACATGCAAACTTTTCACAGTTTGCAGCACTGCTTTTTTTGTTTCACATATGATGTTTACCATTACTAGAGGTAGCCATATATCCAATAAACTGACGTAGTGGAATTAAAAAAATAAACGATAAACTAGGTTGGCAACATTGACTACAAGATGACATCACTTTTTAATTCCTAATATCCATTGTATTGATAAAATGCTCATTCCGAAAACTAAATTTATTTTACTACATTTTACATGGTGTTGCTGGTATCCCACCACGCGCTTCTCCAGGTGGCGGATAGGGAAATGCCGATCAGATATCGTGGGTACCGGAAATATTCCGGGACGGACCAAAACCAGTACTGCTGCCTTCCAGTTAGTAGAGTGAGCTACAAAGGCTAGGGGAGAATAACCCGGAAAAAAGATGGTGAGCGGGAGCAGCATCACCATTGCCACTCTGAGGCTGAAGATGATTGACATCGGCAAGGCTCAGAGATGGACAGAGGACGGCATCTTGAATGTCTACCTTCACTGCGAGATCGTAGAGCTGACCACTCTACACCGCTAAATAATTTCAAGAAATAGTAACATATGGTTCATGGATTCTCCTTGGGTAAAATATTCCGGAGGTAAACTAGTCCCTCATTCGGATCTCCGGGCGGGGACTGCTACAGGATGAAGACCTTACAACAGAGACGTAGAACGAACGTACGATCGTTATGCAAAGCGGGAGCTCTTCAGGTGGCAGTACGCGAGACCGAAAAGTACGAGCTGGACAGATTAGCGATACAAGAAGTTCGGTGGGAGGGACAAGATAGCATCTGAGAGGACAAGTACACTTTCTACTATGAGGGAATACAGTCTCATTATTTCGGAACAGGATTCCTCATTAAGAACATTATCCTTCTTGCGGTTCAGAATATAGAGTTCGTAAACGAAAGACTATCGTACGTTACGATACGTACCCTATGGTTCAATACGGTTTTAATTAATGTCTACGCTCCGACCGAGGCGTATAATGATAACGACAAAGATACACTTTATGAGGAGCTAAAAAGGTTGTTTGACCGATTACCGACGTATAATTCGAAAATTGTGTTGGGTGATTTCAACGCTAAGGTAGGAAGAAAGGAAATATATAGACCTACTATAGGCAAATACAGCCTCCACGAACTCATCAAAAACAATGGAGAAAGATTGATAACTTTCGCGATCTCGAAAAACCCATTAGTAAAGAGCACATACTTCCAACACAAAGACATACACAAATACACATGGGTATCTCCGGATGGAAAAACGCTCAACCAGATCTATCACGTATTAGTAGATAGACGAAGACACACCAATATAATGGATGTTAGGTTTTACAGAGGAGTTGAAGGTGACACCGACCATCAGGTAGTGATCACAAAATTGAGGAAAAATTATGCATCGCGAAAAGAGAAAGCAAAGGATCAAAGCAACTTAAATTCGAAGTTAAACAATTAGATAATCGAAACGTAAAGGCAAACTACCAACTCAAAACTCAAATAGGTTCGAAATCTTAGCCAAGTCGAGTAGTAATAAAGATGAAATTATAAGTGAAATGTATATAAGTAAGATGTGGGAAGTAATTTGTGATACAGTGCAGCACGCAGCGAAGAAACGTGTAAGTAAGAAGAAATACGAGAAAAACAAGGCTTGGTTTGATGAAGATTGCCTTAAATAACATGAGGAACGAAAACAAGGAAGGTAGCGATGGCTAAGTAATAAAAGCGAAGCAAATATCAACCACTAACGCAACGTCACACGCGGATTCAGAAACACAAAGAGAGAATATATGACGCAGAAGATTCAGGAGATAGAGGAAAACGGGAAGACAAATAACATATGAGATCTATACAAAGGGATAAACTCGTTAAGAAAAGATTCACAGCTGAGTTTATGGAAGATTAGAAATGAACGCGGAGAGATCCAACTAAAATTATCGATGCATGGAAAAGTTATTTCGACAAACTTTTTAATGTACACAACGGAGAACAAACAGAGGAATTTGAAATCTATACCGCAGAACCGTGGATACCCGAACCTAGAGAGATTGAGGTAGAAATGTCGATAAAGAAATTGAAAATCTTTAATCACCGGGAATAGACAATATTCCAGCGGAATTAATTAAAGCGGGAGGAACGGTCTAATCAAGGAGCTACATAAATTGATAAACGCTATATGGAGAAAGGAGGAGCTTCCAAATGAATGGAAAAGTTCAATAATAGTTCCGATTTATAAAAAAGGTAATAAATCGGACTGTAATAATTACCGCGGAATCTCTTTACTCCAAGCGTGTTACAAAGTATTGAGTAACATACTACTAGCACACCTAAGTGTATACGTAGATGAAATAATTGGAGATCACCAATAAGGATTTAGGAGAAATAGATCCACGTTGGACCAGATCGCCTTGAGACAAATCTTGGAAATGAAATGGGAATACAATGGGACTGTTCACCTGCTATTCATTGATTTTAAGAAAGCTTATGATTCTATTAAAAGAGAAAAGTTATACAGTATTCTGGTACAACTTGGAATTCCGAAGAAACTTGTTCAACTTGTGAAAATGTGTCTCAGTGTCCCCATAAGCAGAGTACGGGTAGGTATTAATATGTCAGATAGTTTCAAGATTCGCAACAAATTGAAGCAAAGTGATGCCTTGTCACTACTGTTTAACGTTTCGTTAGAATAAGCAATTTTAAAAATAAAAGAGGACAAAAAGGGACGAACGTTGAATGGCTTGAATCAACTGTTTGTCTACGCGGATGATATAGATTTAACAGGGGAAGATATAGATGCACTACAAAGTAACACCGATGTCTTAGTAGAAGCGTGCGATGAAATAGGTCTACAGCTAAACATAGATGAAAGAAAATATATGATAAGAAGTTGGAACACAGGGAATAACGGAAATAGGTACATAACAACTAAGGATGAGAACATGGAGAAAGTTAACAAATTTCAATACTTGGGAGCATACGTAACAAGTAAACACGAGGTAATTGAAGAAATAAAAGACGTTTAGTAACGGGGAACGCATGTTTCTATTCAGTCCAGAAACTTTTAACCTCGCGATTAATATCAAAGAAGTTGGAATTGAAAATATACAGAACGGTTATTCTGCCGGTAATACTTTACGGTTGCGAAAGTTGGAGTGCGACTCTAGCAGATGAACATAAATTACGAGTGTTTGAAAATAATGTTTTGAGGAAAATATACGGGCCGAAACAGGACCAGATAACTTGAGAATGGAGGAGACTGCATAATGAAGAACTTCATGGACTGTACGACTCACCCGATGATGTAAGAATAATGAAATCAAGATGACTAAGATGACAGGCCATGTAGCTCAGATGGGATAAAAACGAAGATTATATTCCATCGTGGTTGGAAAGCCGGAGGGAAAGAGACCGTTGGGAATACCTAGATGACGTTGGGAGGACAATATTAGAAGGGATCTTTGAGAAGTAGATCTTTGTGAGGAAAACTGACTTGATTTTGCCCAGGATATATCCCGATGGCGAAGGTTTGTTACTGCGGCGTTGAATTTGCGAGTTCCGTAAGCCATAGAGTAAATAATTAAGTAATTAATAATATAGATGAGATTAGTAAATATTTTATTTTTTATCACAGACACGGAAATTTACGTTACATCCACTGGAAAGAATTTGATTGGTCTTTGACTAAGATAGCTCACAGTTGAGATGTACGTAAATAGGCATAGAGCTTGAGAATATCAACCTTGAGTATTTTTGTAATGAAAAGAATAGCAAAACATGTGAATTCAAACAGGTGTGTTAGCTTCAGTTCTTAAGACACTCACCTAGAATTTCACTATGTAATAGAGTAAATAATAACAAATAAGAAATAAAAATCATACTAAAGAAATGGAAAGATAGGAAGTTATATTTAAAACTAACAATTTTCAGAGAATAAATTATAGAATCAGAAAAGGTCTCTGTACTGAATTTAAATAGTCTGTTTTGATACAATGTAGTTAAGTATACAAATAATGCATTTACCTTCACATTAATTTCAATTATAACAGATACTGAGAGATGAATTTTTAGAAATTCATTTCCAATAATTTCATCTTTTTATATTATTCTGTTTTTAAACAAAATTTAATTAATTGTTTTTACTTTTTAAAATTCAACAGGTTTGTTAATTGTTTTATTTTTATTAACATGATTTTTGTTATTTAGTAATTGTTTACATTGTTTTATTGTATATTACATTTTAATTCTTTTTTTGTGTTTTTAAGTTCTTTTTTCTTTACTCCATATACAAGCTAATAGAAAAATAATCCAGACATTAGAACAGAACGCAAGAAAATTATCAATCGATTTCTCTCGCTCTCCTATACTCTTGTTCTCTCTCTGTCTCTCATTCCCACACGCTACTTCTCTCTCTCTCTCTCTCTCTCTCTCTCTCTCTCTCTCTCTCTCTCT
>JAGDQP010009302.1:47050-57532 GCA_022664845.1 Lepisma saccharinum
TCTCTCTCTCTCTCTCTCTCTCTCTCTCTCTCTCTCTCTCTCTCTCTATATATATATATATATATATATATATATATATAACACGGACGTGCAAACACACAAATAATCCTTGTTCCAGACAAGTTGTTGCTATAAAGTTGCGGGACCAGATGAAACTTTAAGCACTTGTACACTGGCATGTATAGAGCACGAAAATACGTGATAGACACTCCAAGCTATCCAAGGTAGCTATCCAAGATGGCGGCCATTCAAAATGGCGGCCGACGCTATTTATTAAAATATCTCGGCTACGAGTTATCCGATTTCGATCATTCTTTTTTTAAATTAAAGATATTTTAATTAGCAACATTTATGTTTATTAGCAATATTTTCGTAAATCTAATATTTTTTTTCAGTTAAATGTAAAATTTTATTTTAGTCTAAAATATTTTCTTATTTAATGTTTTACTTTGAAACGATTGGTTTTAGATAAACCTATGTCCTTACACAATATACAGCGTATAACGTAGGTTTTAATTTAAAAAAAAGATCAATAAATCCGACAAGTATAGCCAGAGATGTGGACAATATTTTGAACATTTCTGCAGTACGAGTTAGCATTATGGAGGCACTAATGCGTGTAGAAGCTACATGATGATTTGGTATAAAATAGGGGTACCAGATAAAACTTTCAACACCTGTACACACACTTGTATAAAGCACGAAAATACGTGATAGACATTCCAAAAATGTATCTATCCAAATGGATCTATTCAAAATGGTGGCTATCGCCAATTTTAATGGTACTTCAGCATCGCATATCTCGTCTCTTATTTATCCGATTTCTATGGTTTGTTTTTAAAATGAAAGATAATTTCTTTGAGTTCATTGAGCAATATCTTCATAAATTTAATATTCTTTTCAGTTAAATATAAAAATGTGAATTTTAACCGAAATCATTTTTATTAAATTTTTGACTGAGGCAGATGTTAGATTTAGGCGAAAATTTCTTTTCAAAAAAGGAGGAAAAACAAAATGTTATGCATAATATTTTCTTATTTAAATTTGCATAATATTTTCTAAAAAATGTTAGAAAACTACTATTTTTAGATAAATAAATGCTTTTGCAAAAGACACTGCTTTTATTTGAAGAACTATCAGTAATACGCTAATTAATAATCTGAACCAGAGCAATTACTGCGTATTTCTGTAACATCTGCAACGCAGGATGGCAAGTACAACAGTTTCTGGTGCAAATGCTCCGGCGATCAAATTTATGCATAACTTTCCTTCGCTGTCCTTTCTCCATTCATACTCATCAGCCGCTGGTATACTTAAGAGTATTTTCCAAGTCATCGTATATAAATCCCTATCTGGAAATTTGCGCTTTCCAGTTGCATGATGGTAGTTAGCAGCAATCGACTTCACCCGCCTTTTGATGTAAATAATTTCATCGCAGCTCATTGGCACTTTCAATTTATATTTTCTTGGAATGCATGTCACAAGTAAATTTCCAAGTGTCTTGAATAACTCATCTGGAACATTTCACTCAATTCCTATGCTTCTAAATGTTGTGACATTATTTTGTGCTGTTCCAGCAAACCTTTTAATCTGTCTTTGTCCTGCAAATGCATTTACACTGTCACAGCCTGACCTGAATGGAATGTCACAGTCTGACGCTAAACCATTAACCTACCGCGGCCCAGCACCATTTTGGAAGCAAATATTTATCTAAAAAAAATATCATTTCCAAATAAGACCTTCAAAAACACTGAACTGCTGAACAAGACTATATTATTCGTAAAAAATAAATTACACGTTTTGTTTTTTACCAATAATTTAGTCTTGTTCAGCAGTTCAGAGCTTTTGATCTTAATTGCAAGACGTGCAACTATGTTTTGTTGTCAATAAGACCTTAAATAAGAAAATAATAAAAAAATGTTATTTTTTAATTTCACTTAATAAACCAAAATTAAATATACTTAAGTAAATACTAAATAAATGAATTTAGGTTAAAATGCACATTTTTAAATTTAAGAAAAAATCTCTATTATATTTATGAAAATATTGCTCTTAATAAAAATTGAAGGCAAAGAAATAAACTTTTATTTAAAAAAGGGAACCATCAAAATCTCGTAACATTGAGAATTGGCGATAGCCGCCATTTTGAATAACTACCGTTTTGTGATGTCTATCACCCATATTCGTGCTCTTAATAGACAAGTGTTCAAGAGCTGAAAGTTTCGTTTGTTCCCTGCATTTTATACCAAAACATCATTTAGCTTCTACACGCATTATTGCCTCCGTAATGTTACCTCGCATTGCAGAAATTTTCAAGCAAGTATCCATATCTCTGGTTATACTTGTCGGATTTAATTGATCTTTTTTTTTAAAAAAAAATTAAAGCCTAAGTTACACGCTATATATTGTGTAAGGACATAGGTTTATCTAACACCAATCGTTTCAAAGTAAAATATTAAATAAGAAAATATTTTAGGCTAAAATGAAACTTTTTTACATTTAACTGAAAACGTATGACACTTACGAGAATATTGCTCATAAATACAAATGTAGCTAATAAAAATATCTTTCATTTAAAAACAGAATGATCGAAATCGGATAATTCAGAGCCGAGATATGTTGATTTTAATAAATAGCGCCGGCCGCCATTTTGAATGACCGCCATCGTGGATAGCTTCCTTTTTGGAAAGTCTATCACGTATTTTCGTGCTCTATACATGTCAGTGTACAAGTGCTGAAAGTTTCATCTCGTCCTCCCATTTTATACCAAATTATCGTTTTTTGGCTTCTGGCACAAGGACTAAAAGATAATAGAAGATATAACCTTAATATGATATTGGCGAATGAGGATATTACACTCACACTTGTTATATTTTCTTCTACTATTCCAACTATCAAGTAAGTATTGAAAATAGGACCTGGCAAAGTTGTTCTATAAACTAGAATAAAACGTGACATGCAAAGAGTGTCCCAAAACTGAAGTGACAAACTTTGCGAGGTGATTATGTCTATTCATCATCATTAATGTTCTGCTAAACGTGGTAGGTCCTTCAAGTTAATCTAAGCGTTCTCCATTCACCCTGATCTTGTAACTTTCTTTTTTTCTCAGCATACGATCTATTTAGCTTAATAATGTCTTTTTTCTTTGAGAAACTTAATTGTATCCCTCAGTACATAATCTCTGCGCAGTCAATGTCCTAACGAGTTCTTTTGCTCTTCTTTATTGTTTCTCAAATTGTTTGTTTCTTTCCTTTTCACTTCAGAATTTCTTCATTACGCATCTTCCGTGTCCAGCTTATTTTATCCATTTTTCTCCACGTCTGTATTTCAAAACCTTGCAAGTTTCTTAATTTACTTCTTTCTAGAGTCCGCGTCTCCTCCATAAAAAAATATTTAATTAGTGAACATTTTTTTACCATTAATTTTCTTACCCTTATTTCTTTTTCACATTTCAAATCCTCACTTATAATATTTCTAAAATTCTTTAAGTTTTAAACGTGTTCGAGTGCTTTCCTTCCATTTTCGTGCTTCAAATTTCAAAGAGAATAATGTTTACGAAAACAATATAATAATACCCACATCAACTCGTATTAAGTGGTTGTATTTTGAATTAGGTAGCCCAATGTAGATCTATATAACCACAAAGGACAGACACAAACACAGACGTAAGCAGATAAAAATAATAATTTCACTCTCAAACCGTACTGTGGAATTGTAATTATCAGCTTATCCCATAAGTAATGTATGTACGATTACGGCTGCAATGACGCAATCTGACAAGCGAACAGTAACGTATACGGAATGTGCCATGGCTGAGTCATATGGGGCACTTGATTGTGCAGCAGTGTGTACAACGAGAACGGTCTACTCCATGTTTTGGAAGTGTGGCTAGTGTTTGATCATACAGCGTGTCATACTGTATGACTTTCACCAGGGACATCCAGCCAGCGCAGTGGTACGAAACATCAATGCCATACATGGTCAGGCAACTGTTGATATGCGTAAGTCCCAGACTTGGTTCCAAAGGTTTCGGTCTCGGGATACCAGCCTCACCAATAAGCCACGAGAAGGGAGACAGACAACAATGCCCTGTGAGCAACGGTAGAGGCAAATTCAATGCAAACTGTTGAAGAACTGGCCAGCGAACTCCATGTCAATCATTTGACCGTTCATCGTCATGTGCAGGACCTTGTGTACGTGTCGAAACCCCGAAAACGGGTACCCCATGACTTGGCAGTTCCCTGTTCATCCCTCACATACGTGAGCCATTTCTGGACAGAATAGGTACAGGGGATTAAAAGTGGGTCTTCAGTCATAACATTACACGCAAACGCTAGTGGGTACCTAAAGGGGGGACGTAGTAACTGTGCCCAAACTGGATCTCCACCCCTGAAAGTGATGTTGAGTGTTTGGTGGGATATCCGTGGGATAATCCATTTGAACTCTTGCCACGTAACTAGACCATCAATGTAGATGTCTACTGTCAGCAGCTTGATTGATTACGGACTGCATTGTTTTAGAAATGTTCTGTTCTGGTTTATCACACGCAAGAAGGACCTGTGTTAAGATCGAGGAATATGGCTGTGAAAAACTCCCCCCCCCCTCGGCGTTTTCACCAGATCTTGTACCAACAGACTACTGTCCTTATCGCAGCCTGCAAAAAACATCTTTCTGGGAAAACACTGCAAAATGAGAATGACGTGCGAAAAACAATGACCCAGTTCTTTGCCTCCATAACTGATGACTTCTTTCAGCGGGAACTTCAACAACTGGTTGACAGCTGGTAGAGTGTTCTGGAGTCTAATGGAGTCTATTTTCCTCACTAACTTTAGTGTTTCAGGTGAGTTATCGTTCTTTTCCTCATAGTAAAAAAATACGACATTACCTGATAGAAATTGAAGACACACACAAACCCTGAATCTTGTACGCACCTATTACAAAAGCGTTTCTCTGTTAGTTTTCATATTCTTTGGCCATAAGTTCTAATTTCTAGTCTCTAATCTTTCTTCTGCCAATATGAAAACTGAAAGGAGATGAAATTTAGAGTGGAATCAACCATCTGATGACACTTCCTACTTACAGAACCTTAAGCCATACATTTTACTTTTACTTATAATAATAGCTACACCCCTACTATCACTTCTGAAACAAAAGTTGTCATTGACTTTGGTTTAAGGCTTGTAATTATATTTCTCATTTAATATCGTCAGTATTAATTAGATATCACAGTGTCAAATAGTAACCGAAAGTGTTTTAAAATTATACATTATATTTTTTTTTTTTGGAAAGGCATTCAATAGCTTTTAAGGAATTTTCATTGCATGTTAACTATTAAATTTGTGGAAAATATTTAAAAAATGAGGCGTATTCCTCAACTAAACTTTTTCGTTCGACCGAAAGTGGTCTCCGTTCAAACTTTGTTCAGCTCCCTAAATACATGGAAATCACATGGAGAAATATAATGGCTATTCGCTGTATGGGCCAGGACCTCCCAATAGAATCATTGGAATGCGTAGCCTGGGTGGGGTCTAGATTTATCGTGAAAGGCAATAATAACACCCTTTAGAAAACGACACCTCTTAGCGTTGATCTGTTGGCATAAATTTGCAAGTGTGTTAATGTAACGATTGCTATTGAGGTTTGCACCTCGCTCCAAAAATTCCGTAAGTATATGCTCACGATAATCGAAGAACAGAATCAGTATCATCTTCCTTGCACTGACCTGCTCCTTTTGGTGATGGTGGTCCTGTTTGTTTCCATTGCATGCTGACACGGTGAGTTTCAAGTAGCGTTAGAAATTTGGATGTGTGTGTTGATCGCCAAATGACACCTTGGCCTTTTAGTCCAGTAAAGATAGCCCATTTTGCGACCAAGAAAGGAACAAATTAGTAACAAGCTGAAAATTGGTATGGAAGTAGGGGAATGTGTCAGGAACAACATACTAAAAGTCCCCTAAAATCCCACTGTAGCTTTTCCCGCAATTTTGAAAAATGGCCGCCATTTTTAGACGACGGCAGGGAATTTATGGAAATCGTCACCCTTCACGCTTATGCCTCTAGTCACCGTTCTAATCATCACAAGGCCATGAATCATATATGGTTGGAAAGCTTGAAAGACAGAAAATCTAAATAAATAACATATATGCCCATCGTGCCCAATTTGTAGAAGAAGAAGAAGAAAGCAGAAATGTTTGATAAAAAAGGTATATTTTCAGAAATCGTGGGAAGTTTGCAACACTGACAGTTATTGTACATCAACAAAACCACACCAACTGATGTATTTGAAATTTATCTCAAACACAGCCAACAAGGACACTGATCGGTGCAATACAAGCCGAGAAAAAAAGCGATAACCAATATTACTTTCTGAGCTTTCTGTACAAAAGTGCATAAGGTGACATTCACTTTCACGACTCTAGTCACCTTCTGTTATTACACAGGACCAAGAGTTATATATCGTTGGCAATCTTAAGAAACGTACATTCGAACGAGGTAACACTTATGCTAATCCAGCCCAATCTGTGGAAGAAGAGTAAAACCCAAAATTTCGGGAGAAAACGTGATTTTTTTTATGAATTGTTTAAAATTTGCTGTGTATAGGTTTTAAGAAAAGAATATGTGCGGGGCCTGGTCACTGTCGTAATTAGCATAGAACTACAAATGGCATAGTTAGAAACTCTATGAAGCACATTAATGTTCCAATGAGGTAACAGTTGTGCATATCGTGGCCAATTTGTATAAAAAAGAAATGGCGAAATTTAAAAAAATGCATTTTTATTGCTGCATTATTTGTTAATTTTTTATTGTTGGCCATTATATTTAATTTATTTATTTATTTTTGGCTGTATATGCTTATGGTAAAACAGTATTACGAGATAAACAAGGAGTCAAAGTTCATCACCTCCTGAAGCTAAGAGACTAAGATGGCAAGGAAGTTCATTCGATTTTAAAGTAAATTGTTTATTTTGTCAACACGACTGTACTTATACTGTCGACAGTAAGGCACCACGTGACAAAAGGAAGTCCGTTTCTAATGTGCAGTGTCTGAAAACGCAATCTCAAATTCTAGGTGCATCTCAAACGAGGAGATGCCTGGGGAGAGGATGTTGCATCAAGAGTTAGAAGTGTGGTAGACCTTCCAGCAGTCGAAGTAAGATTTTCACCGTACTTGCTTCAGTCAGTTTATGAAACAACCCACCACTCGTTCAACAGGTAGACCTTTGTGCAGTGAAAATGCCAAAACATTGCAGCGTCTTTGTGAATACATCCAAGAAGGTGAAGAGTGTCAATTCTCCCTTCAAGAACTAGTAACAAAAATGAAACAATTCCTCCCAGAGAGCGCAGAATGTACATCCGATAAGTGGTTAAAAAACAACTTCTTGATTATTTTGAAGACAGATTAGTTGTTACATCATGTGTGTGAAAGGTAAATACCCCATACTCTGCCTGAAGGGATTTGGTGACAGAATTCTTATCGAAAAGTGGGATGCTGAGCGGATAAAGAACAAAGAAGACGAAAAGCGTTTGCGTATAATTCGAACAGCTGCTTCTTTCATCAGAGAAGACATTCGTTCCAAAGCATTCGACTTGGACAAGTATCCTCCTGCTGATGATGTTTTAAAGAACTCATGCAAGGACATTCCACAATCACTAAGTACATTTCTGAAGGACTTGTTTGCACCGCTGTATCGTGCCCATTATCAGGATACTGAAACCAAGAGCGTCGTTATCAGTCATGCCATCAGGAGTATAGTGAGACCACTGTCTTTAATTTCTACTATTCAGCTATGACTTGGTGTTCATTTGCACAAACAGTTTGGATCCCGGCACTTAAATGATATGTTACATCATATGGGATTATGTGTGACGTACTTGGAAGTGCTAACGTATGAAGACTCTGCAACATCACATGGACCAACTCCTAAGCCTTCTGCGTTTCAACAGTTTGTACTTGATAACGCTGACCATAATGTTCGTACGGTCGATGGGTTTGGAACTTTTCATGCAATGGGTGGCATTATGTGTGTTACTCCTAAAGAAAGCATCCAGGCCTGTGAGCCAATATCTCGGTTCAAAGAACGTGCACTGCCAAAGAATAATGGAAGATACCACGTTTAACGTAGACACGCAAAGGTGATGGCCTTTGGGATGTAATCATTGAAGATATAGAACACCTTCGTGTTCTGAATGCCCAAACTCAAACCCACCGTCTATACGATGTAACATGGATGACACTTAAGTGGTTGAAGACACCAACTTGCCCGAACTGGAATGGATTCATGCAACTGATGACAAGCAATAACACTAACTACCAAACATCTCAAGTAGTGGTTCTATCTTTCATCAATCTTCAACTAACAATCATGGATGTTATGTACTCGGTGCTTATGTTTTCCAGCAAAGAATGTGAAAGATACAAACAAACAAAAGACGTGCTTAGTCACGTTAGATCAACCTTAGTATGCTAAGGCATGTGACATTGTAGCAGCATGTAGAAATTCTGGTAAATTGCCCTCAGTAGTTGTTAGACTTGGAGGATTCCACACACTAATGTTATTTATGGGGGCAGTTGCTTATATAATGAAAGGTAGTGGCATTGAAGAACTTTGGTCTTGTGTGTATGCTAGTAATTCCATTCCACAGATGATGTCCAGCCATTCTCATGCTTAGCGAGCTCATTTTTTAAAACACAGTTAGCAATTGCAAAATGTATATTTAATGAATTAGACGCCACTGAGGAGTTTGTGCGTTAATTGCGAGATGTGTGTATTCCTCTGATAACTGAAGAAGATGTCGATACTGATGTAGTTGTTCAACATTCAAATCTAATAAAAATTGCAAATGACGTTAAGTTATTCATGGACGCCGCTGCAGAAGAAAAGCCACACTACTAAGTTATTTGTCCTGTACTTTTAGCTTCTAGAAATTATGCGTCTTTTCATTCGTGCCGAAAGAACTGGAAACTGGAATCTTCATCTTCACTGCATACGAGAAATGTTACCATACTTCCATGCAACTGGGCATCTCTTATATGCCAAATACGCACATCCGCAAGTACTTTGCGCACATCTGTACTTAGAAGAAATGTTGCGGTTAGAAGATGAAATGGATCCTCATCAGTTCCAGCTATTTACACGAGACGGTTACTTCACTATTCGCAGGAAAGATATATTTTGGAGTGGTATATGGTCTGATATGACCATTGAACAGGTTTTAATTAGAGCAATGGAGAGAAGCGGTGGACTGACACATGGGAGAGGCATGACTGAGAAAGTTATATCTAGGTGGGTGTCAAGTATGCCAGCAGCGTGCCACTTACGAGAATGTCTGGGGAAATTTTTAAGTAAAGATAAGCATGAAATTCACAGTAGTCGGCATGTGGAACTGAACCAAAGAAACCACTAGCGTGACACATTACATGTAGAAAAATTCTTGCAATGGTTTAGCGAGCACTCTCCATTCCCTTCGTATCCGGAGCTCGCATCCCTAAGCACTGGCATGGTAGGCAATGAAATGGTCAACTTTGATAAAGCTAAGGAAATCGGACTGGCTGCTATGGAAGTAATGTTTGGACAGACTTTTGGAAATGTGAAACTTAAACAAAAAGGCAAAGTTATCCCACTATCCGCAATGCACAATGCAGTGCGCATTCGTGATGAGGTGCTGGCTGTAGACATCATGCAAATATTCAACCGAATCATATGCATAATGAAGTCCGAAGAAGAACTCCGACAGTGTTTTGCTTACGAGCTTGCACCCTATCCACTTTCTCCCTTCACATAAACACCCATGAAGAAAGCGAAAAAATCTGCTTTCTTCGACATGTTTGAATATCGGACAGATTCTAAAACTCAGATTGTAAACACTGACAAGTAAAGTACCCGAAGTGAGGACTCGAGTTGCTCATCAAGTGATAGCTTAAATTGAAGCTAGTGACGAGTATAGTACACCTGTGAAATCCTAGCTGCAGAGCTCCAGTAATAACAAGGTTATGGCGGGTCAAAGTTCAAATAGAAAGCGAATTTAGCTGCTTGTGATGTCCATGTTTTGCTGATTATCCCGATGGTAATACGTCGTACGTTGCTCCCAATTAATGTAATGTGTAGAATTATATCCCTCTGTCTGATCGCCTGCTTTCTGTTATTCGTGTATGAATGTCCTTGTGCATGTTCGCTCCTGTTATTGATGTCAATAAAAGGTATTTTTTCTTTTCGTTCCCGAAAATGGAAGCAGGTGCTATCGTTCATGCTCTGTATGAGAAATATGGATTTGTTAATAGGAGAATGAATAGGTATGAAGATTCATTGTACAAACAAATAGTGGAGATACTTGAGGACAAGATGGAAATCATAGAAGAAGTTAGAACTCTTGGATTTGCTGGTGACAGTGATGAAAGCGGTGATGACGTCTTTGATGATAAAATGCCAAGTACATCGCAAGGTTCTCAAACACATCAAGAGTCTCCGACACCTGTAGCTTCTTC
>JAGDQP010009303.1:0-23012 GCA_022664845.1 Lepisma saccharinum
AAAAAAAAATCTTTGGCACTAGATTGTTGTTTTAATGGGTAAATGTTTGTTCTATTTCAGCACAACCGTGCTAGAAAGTGTGTTTCTGGATCTTTGATAATAAGTGTACTCCCCTCATATGTACTGACTTACTAATCATTTCTATAAGGCCTATCTGATTCCACATAGGGTCCGTTTTTGGTGATTGTGGGTTTCTTGGACAGTTTTGCTACTGCTTATATGTCCCCGATAGTTGTATTCGGTTTAGATTATAAACATGGCGCACCTGCTTCTTTGAAAATGAGTTTTATTTTCTTATTTCAAGACATTGTTTTGCTTATCATTGGGCTCGACGCCATATTTGTTTACAATATACTTGTGATATTTAAGTGCATTCGTAAATATTCGACCTTTTTGAGAGAGGTGAACAAACGCTACACTTCGGAATCCAAAATAAAGTGCCTGGAAGCATCTAAACCTAAATAATAACATATAAAAGCTAGTAGCTACTTGCTACTAGGGGTGAGAACTACTCGTGAAACCTGGAGCGCTTTTCAGCTTGAAAAGCTACATAAATGGCTCCCACTGAATATACCACACATATCAGCCCAAATATTAGACTTTCTGGCCCCTACGCACAAGTTAAAGGAAGTGCCTATTGAATTCCAGGGCTTCGGGCTTCGGGCTTCGATCCCTAATAATCACAAAATAATAAGAACCCAAACTGTATCTGCGAACTGAGATGGCTCCGAGGTTCTGGGCTTCAAACCCCATTGCAAGAATTAAATCATTTGACTGAGAATGAATAGTTTGAATTACCAGAAAAATATAATATTATGCGGTACCAGTTTATATACTCCTGAACATGTTTTGAATGGAGCTGTTCACTCTTGTTCCTAATTTGTGGGTCGTGAAATAGCGAAATTGATGGATTTAATGGAATATAAGAATCAATTGTAGTCAAGCACGTATCCTGGCTCTATAGCTAGCAGGTAGTAAATAAATTTAGTGGAATAACTCCTACCTCAAAATAGCTTTTGTGTTGATGATCAAAAACTGTGTGGTCAAGGCCTACACCAATCCGTTACTACAAGACTGGTTGCTAAATCTCGGAAAGACACATTATTATTATTATTATTATTATTAATATGGGCGTGGAGATATCTTGGAAAGACATTGTCCCAGGTAGTCACCAAAGTAGGGAATGCAATCCCGACTGGATTTTAGACTTGGGGGTCTTAGTGGATGGATAACTCAGCAAAATTGCTCATTGTTTCAACAAGAATTCCCAGCAGTTTAGAATCAGCATAAATTTCAACTTGGAAGTTTTTGAAGCAAATAATAATAATAATAATAATAATAATAGAAAAACACTAACTGGTAAAGAAACTCTCCATAACAGGCCGGACATTACCTGCTGAGAGCCTGAAGCCTCGGATAAAAGCCAAGTAGTTTATTTGGGTCCCATTTTACGCTGTAGGTTCTGTCTCTATATAACCTCGCTAATAATAATAATACCGCTTATCCGAGTGGTTAGCGCTCGTGTCTACGGTGCACGTGGTTCCTGGTTCGATTTCCGGTATGGGTTCTCAAAAATTTCGGTGTTGACCCAGAATCGTGAGGACAATTTGGGAGCTTCTCATTAAGATACAAATCACATAACGAATTTGACAAATATTTCCGTAAGGCTTTCTGTGAGAACTAACTATGGAAAAATCCAAATAACTCTTGAGAATTTTATTTCTGATGAAGTTTTGACTGAATATTAACAGCTAGCATAGAACGGGATTGACTTTCTAGAAATAGTTCGAAGTGGCCAAAACATCCAGTCATAGTTCACTTCAAGTGAAATAAGTTTTTTAATGTGTGAAATTGATTATAATTATCTAATGTATTATTATTATTATTATTAAAATGAACACTTGCATGTTGAAATCTCACTTCCATAATGTAAAGCAGTCAATAATATTTGTACGATGAGACAATTCAAAATAATGTAGCGTCCTTTTCACAAGCAATCACTTTTTGTCAAAAAGAAAAATTTGGGATTTATGGATAATCTAAACGAGTTTTCTCAAGCTTATAAATATCACTTCAATATGGCGGACGAAATATCCACTGTATTTGTAACGTTTGGTTTACAGAAGTGGCGGTGGTTCTCTTGTTTGTGGCGATTTTGAGAACTAAAGCAAAGGGACGAAACTTGCACAAGTCCTAAATTGCAGAAGTCCCAAATTCCAGAAGTCCTAAAAGACAAGAAGCCAGTTCACTGGAGTTTACAGAAGTCCTAATTTGCAGGAGTCCTAAATTGCACAAGTCCTAAAGTTTAGGACTTGTGAAAGTTTTTTTTAGGACTTCTGCAATTTAGGACTTCTGAAATTTAGGACTTATGGACGTTACCCGTTGCCAACATGGCGACTCGTTAGCACCACTCCTTTCTGTCAATTTTCTCTCTTATCATGTGAACACACTTCTGCGAAACGTTGCCGCTTTGTATTGCGTTTGTGATGTTTGGGTACGCCTGTCTTTGTATCCTGTAATGTGCGTACCTTTATTACCATCTTATATATGGTGCCATTGTCTTTTTAGTCTACACGTGCACGTCGTTTTATCATCTCTGCATAAAAACAAGCCAGTAATTGGCTCGAAATATTGAAGACTCTTCTGTAAATTATTATGTGCGTGCTCTCGTATGGAACAAATAAACTAAGTAAATTTCTTCCTTTTTATCGTAAATTTACTTTAAATTACCCTTCCGGCCTTCCTTGTCTTAGTGATATATATGTTAATTCTTTCAACCCGTCTAGTCAGCGTGGGAGCAGTAGACCAATCTCCTCCCTTTGGGGAGAAGCCTTATCAAGTAGTGCGTCGAATATGGCTGTGATTTATTTATTATTTTATGTATAAGGTAAACGCACCAGTAATGGACACTTGAAGAGAAAAGTTGTAAAAATACGATTTTCCTAAGGGTGGTAATCATTTCACCTACATGGGAAAATTTAATATAGCACGTTTTGATGCCACTAAATAATATTCGCCCGTCACTGCTTTCATCTGATATTTCTGACATAATGTTGAAGTTAAGTCCATGGTTGCACCTACTCTTCCATGCATTCTGTTACGCAAGTGACTAAGGCGCGAGAGCTTTCGTTTTTTATTCATTAAATTACAATAACGATTACTTTTGTTGTTCTGCACTATTATCCATTACGAAATGTTTTGGTGTTGAGTATTTAAATAACCAAACCAATTATAACTTGGATCTGTTATGCAAAGCAGGGGCGTATATTACCGGTACAGCGAAGTCAGTTTTTGTCCAGTTATGGACATGCACTACTCATTACTAGGTTGAAATCAAAATCCTTGATTGATTGAGTTGTTATTAACGACGTACGCGAGCTGATTAGCTTCTAAGGACAAGACTTACATTTTTGGTAAAGTGGGCTCCGAACCACTCTGTTCAACAAGTCTCAGGGAAAATTGAACGCATGAACACGCGCGCAGAAACTGAGCGCGCTAAACTCTCCGCAACTCCGAGGGCGAAATCATAACTCTGATTGTTGTTTTATTTCAAGTTGGGAAAGATGACCATACTCTTCATGACCATAAGTTTGTCAGGACATTTTTTTTGGATCCATTTTTTTTTCCATGATGGTCACAGTGATGACCCTTAAAGAAATTATTTATTTTGATATTGGACACTATTCATGGCAAGTTAGAATTTGCATTTTTATGTCCACAAGGAATCTATGGCACAGGTCGGGATACGGTAGGGGAAAGGAAGCGGGAAGGAGTCGGACAAGTCTAAGTTGAAGGTACCATTAGTGCATTTGCCTATTATGACTGAGTGAAAACAAAGGTTAAAACCTCAGTAAGGATAGTCGATAGCTGTTTCGAACCCAGGACCTTCAGAATGATCACTCAGTGGAATTCTATGAAATAATCAGATACTCGAAGAACAGCATTAAACATCCAGGTTTTTCCGTGTCTATCACTGGTACAAAATCAATGTTAGACAAAAAAAACTTTATTTCCCCTCAAATGGAGTATGCTGAAGAAAGAAATGGGTAGAAATACCAAGAAAGAATGAATGAAGAACGTGTAACATTCTCATTTGATCAATACATTTAAACTGTATTTGAGTTAAAAATTATAACTGTGAAAAGTGTCCTTAAAGTGTCCATTACTGATATGTTAAATGTAAATTTAAGTAAACATTAAATGTACCTCATTAGCAATTTCCTCCTTGTCCTCTTTCACTTTTATTGGTCGTTGTAGAATGTTGCAGTCGTCTGTATATCTTTCAGTTGAGGCCATGACTTCCATATCTTTCAATAGATTCACCGCAATTAGCTATCATACACCATTTTCCTTTTGCACAATCACTTGGGAAGATTTCCAAGCGTTTATTTCACAGCTCACCCAGTGCTAAGCGAAGGTACGAATAAAACTTAAATGAATTTTAGTTTTCAAATTACTGATTCAATATTATGGAAATGAAAAGCAGCGTTTTCTTCCTGGAACAAAATAAAAACAGGAAAGTTACATTTGCTTCAAAACGATTGCTCATATCATTATAAGGAACTAATAACAATGAAGTGCCAAAAGACAGGAAATATCTACCTAATAACGTGAGGGACTTCCTCGAGCTCGACAAAATGAAGCAATTTGATGTGGCAGGGACGCGACAAGTCGCTGGTAATTCGTGCACCCATGCAGTCTCGTTTGCCGTTCACAATTCGATGGTTGTTGTACGTGGACGATCCTGGATGCCCGTTCGATGATATACCACATGTGCTCGATAAGGTTAATGCCCGGCAATCTAGGGGGCCAAATCATACGTTAGAAGTTGCCAGAATGTTCCTCAAACTAGTAGCGCACCATTTCGGCCCGGTGAGATGGCGCATTGCCATCCTGGAAATTCCCATTGTTGCCAGGGTACACGAAGTCCATAAATGGCAAGTGATGGTCACCAACTAGTTTAACATAGCGCTGACCGGTCAATGTCCGGTGCAAGTGGTCCCTAGGACTCAGACCATGCAAGGTAAACACGCCCCTCATCATGACGGAGCCATCACCAATTTGTTCACTTGGGTCCATGGCCACATGGGGTCTGCGCCAAACCTTGACCCTACTATCCGCGCGTATCAATTGGAAACGTGACTCATCTGACCACGCTACACGTTGCCAGTCCTCTAAGACTCAATCCATGTGTTCCCGAGCCCGTGTAAGTCGTCGCCGCCAATGGGCAGCGATTAGTAGCGCACACGTGTCGGTCTTCGGCTGTAATATCCCTTTGAGACCAAATTACACTGCACTGACCTCTGAGACACGTTCCGGGGACGCCCTGCATTGGTTCCTGCTGTCAGATCACGCACTATTGCTTGTATGTTTGCTCAAACGAGTCTGCCCAGATGTCGCCGGTCACGGTCATTCAGCACCCGTAGGCGGCCACTGCGTTGTCTGACGGGTAGTAATGCTTCCAATGCGGTACTCACGGTCCACCCTTGACACTGTAGAGCGGGTAAAGTTCAATGTCCGGACGAATTCCGAAATTACATGCCCCAAATAACCCGCGCTCAAACGCTGATAATTACCGTCGGGTTGCCATTACCACAGTACATGACGTTATGCTGCACTCACAGAAGTCCAACTGACCACACTGTAACTGCTTCGCGCCGTTCGACCGGTTTGCCACGATGTTACAGCGCAGTCAACGCTATCTCATGACTTTTGGCACTTTAGTGTAATTATGATAATTTCAATAGTTGCTTTTAATCAGGGTTCTCACTAATTTGCCCAGAACAAATTCCCTGACTTTTGCAGGCTGCTATACACGAACTTCTAGGTCATTATATATCGTCGTTCCAATGGAAAACTCACAAAAGTGCAAAGATCAACTTTGAAAGGTCATAACTCCTTTAAAAATCAGAAACAGCACTAAAATCCTTGCAGTATATTTTGAAAATACTTGTCTTCTGTGGGCTTTCATATTTCGTATAATGCTCTTTATTAAACTTTAGACAAAACTGTAGAAAACTTTTGCACTTTCGTGAGTTTTCCATTGAAACGATGACATATATATATGGGCAACGCCCTAGCCGAGCTGGTCTACCGGTTCCCGTAAGATCACCGAAGTCAAGCAGCTCTGGGTCTGGTCAGTGCTTGGATGGGTGACCGTTTCAGCACTCCAGATGGTGTTGCCTGTGCGGCGTCCACCCAACGTCGTGAGGCCAATTGGGGAGCTACCTGAATAAAGAGGTAGCGATCACAGTTGAGGGCTTCGGCTCTCCTCTCCCAACACGTCTGGTCAGCGTGGGAGCAGTAGACCACCTCCTCCCTCCGGGAGAGGCCTCATTCAGTAGTGGATTGAATATGGCTGTGTATTATATATATGAGCTCCTGCGTAGCCTAGTCGGTAGCGCGCTCGACTTCAATGCGAGCGGTCCCGGGTTCGATTCCCGGTGGGGGCTCAAAAATTTCGGTGTTGACCCAGCATCGTGAGGACAATTGGGGAGCTGCTGTGAATAAAAAAACAGTGGCGATCACAGTGAGAGCTTCGGCTCTCCTCTCCCAACCCGTCTGGTCAGCGTGGGAGCAGTAGACCAACTCCTCCCTTCGGGGAGAGGCCTCATCCACTAGTGGATTGAATATGGCTGTGATTTATATTATATTTATATATAGATAGATAGATAGATAAGGGGATCTGTAAAACTGTAACAGTGCCATAACGCAGCTTCGACTATACAAAACCCTTTGAAACAAAAATGTTCATACGAAGTGAATGTGGAGAATCAATGGCTTTAAAATTTTAAGAAGAAACAATGGCTAATTTGGCTTTCTTTGAAACAAACACGAAATTTTGAATTTTTTTAGAGGGATGTAAATATCTCCAGTTACAAGAGCTAACTGGTAAGTTTACTGCTGACCTACCACTTAACTCTTAAATTGCCAAACGTTACGAGATATTAAACAAAGTTTCATCTGAAAGTTGTTCAAAATTTCATGTTTGTTTCAAAGAAAGCAAATCAACCAGTGTTTCTGTTTAAAATTTTGAGGTTGCCTCCCGCCTCTCTCCTGTAACAGTATTCCCAGAACACAACTGTTTTTGAAAATTTCACCGTTTGATTCCGCATATCCAATTTCGTAATTCATTTTAGTTTCGAATGTTTATTTACAGCATCCGAAATGTCCGGAAAATCTTCTACACCATGTTGATTTTGACCACCAATTAGAATTAGGTCTTGCACCTGCCAAACGGTATGAGTTATCAAAAAATGTTTCCGCTAAAAGTTATTCAAAATTTAGAGCTTGTTTCACCGGGAGCAAAATCAACCCATACTGCTATTTAAAATTTTGAACAGAGGTTTCCGAGACGCTTCTGGTTTTAGAAGCATCATTCCCCCCAGCCATGCACTTTGGTATGAACATTTTTGGTTCTTAAAGATTTCTGTGCACTAAGGAGCTGCGTTATGGCCCTGTTACAGTATTACAGAATCACCCTATACATACTGAGCCGTCGTAGCTCAGTGGTAGAGACTTGATATAGGATTCGGGAGGTCCTGGGTTCGATCCCAGCGGCCGACCATCCTAACTGATGTTTTTCCTCAGTCACACCAGGCAAACGCTGGGATGGCCCCTTTAACATAGGCCCTGACCGACACCTTCCCGATCCTTTCCCCTCCCCTATCCCGGCCTGAGTCATAGATGCCTAAAGACCATAAATACAATCAAACTGGTAAAATAAGGTAGAAAAAAGGTACTTCAAAGACAGGCGTACAGTACAGGAACTTGATAAACAACAAAAATGTCAATCAATAATAAATTTGTTAATTTAGGAAAACTAATTAACACAACTACTCGTTCATATTATTCAAAAATTTCATATTATTGTAGAGAGAGTAACAAGTTAGTTTTCATGTTTAACTTTTTGACTGTTTATGGTACAACGAAACGAAATAAAATAAATAGCCCAGATTTTCACAATGGCTATGGTGCAGTTTGTGGCAGCCAGCTTTTCTGCCGTATGCGCGCTCTATATCTCTCATTCCATTGCAAATAATTCGCACAGGCACTTCTATAAACAACAGGATGTCTCGAATTTTTTCGTGTCTTCGTGACACAAAGTGTGCTTTGGTGGCAGAGATCTCGTGTGAGCAATTTCAGATTTTTTTTTTGAAGGTGTTTTGGAGGTTTCGCATCGGCTTTGAAATGTTTGGTTATGCAACCCCGCACAACATAAATCAAAGTACTACTCAAAATCTTTCACTGTGTATAAGACTACTACGGCTTGGAACGATATCCCTGAACACATCAGGGACTCAGGTTCTCTATTCTCATTTAGACGAAAACTTAAAAGAATTTTTATCCCAGACACAATTCTCTCTGACTCGCTAGACACACAGGTGTACAGATCAACACGACACAATGTTATATAATATCACTATCATTGTTATTATTTTCTCTCGAGTTAGTATAATTAGTACTTTTCTTTCTTTCAGCAATCGCTTTATGAATGTAATTTTATATATTTCTTCACTTGTAACTGTAATTGATAATGTATGATTCTTAGCGTTCATTTTTTTGTTTGCTTTGTAGTGTTCAATTATTCACATCATGTAAATTTAATGTAGAATGTTCAAATGGTTGAGTGGAAGAAAGGGTTATGTCTTAACTCCGCCCTTTAAAAGAAGAATAAATGAAATATTACTAAAATCGGATCTCTAGTCTATCCATAATCGTATTGTTTAGTTGCCATGGGCTTGTTTCGTGTGTTTATGATAAACGAGTTAATTGATATCCGTTTGAATGCGTTTCTTACAGTTTTAGCCTTACTTAATCTATGAAAATGTCTCCAAAATGCTCAATTTCATGATAAAATCAGTGTGCTGAAATAATATGGTTTTATTACTTCATCTTAACACTTTATTAACATTAGTTAGTGACTTGTACCTACTTATTATGACTTCTAAAGCCATATTTATATCGAACGTTATGCAAAGTTTTAATGTCTGCTGCTTAAAATACTTGCAGAAACAAGCATCAGTAACTCTCTTTAATTGAATCAGTTTGTATTATTCACTTTGTATCAGTAGCTCTTCCTAATTTGAAAATTGATAAAATCACCCTGGAAGATCTGGTTGTAGAAAAGATTTTTTTATTTACACCCCCCACCAAGAAAAAAAAAATCCGTTATCGCTTTTACAGATAACTTTGATCGAAGAGCCAAGGACGCTGTATATAGTCCAGAGTCAGCTTACGCGCACGAAGCAGAGCTGAACTCAGGAAGACGAAATGGTGTAGTTCATTTCATTGAAACTACCATCGGCCCCGCCGTGCAAAAATGCGGTTTTCTTGTTGCACTTAAACATGCTGCCGCTAAAACATAATGTAACGATTAGATGGAACAACAAAAAGATACAACATGCATGTGCCGGAGCAATAGGTAAAGCAATTATTACGTACGAGAGCTTACCTTTTATCAAGGCTCTTCTGATCTACCTCTTACATTGAAGCTAGCTCAAGTCCATTCTTACGCTGATGATACACAATTATTTATCTCGTCTCCACACAGTCTATTAAATACCAAAGTGACACTTCTTAATAAAGATCTGAAAGCTATCAATAATTGGTGCGTCGGTAATGGGTTACTAGTTAATCCACAAAAATGTACATTCACGATCATAGGAACAAAAAATAATCTGAAGAATATATTTCCTGATGAAATTAAGGTGAACATAATGAACGTGAATATTCCACATTCCAAGGTGGTCAGAAATCTAGGAGTCCAGATGGACGAAAATCTTACCTGGAGCTCTCCTGTGTCCACCCAGTGTACGAAAGCTTTGTCAACCCTGCGGTATCTTTATAAACTACGCGAATACTTCACGAAAGAGACTAAATTCTATCTTGTCCGTAACCTTATTCTATCTCTTTTCGATTACTCTGATGTAGTCTACGGCCCGGGCTTAACCTTGAGTAAGGCAATATCTATACAAAAAATTCAAAATGCCTGCGTAAGATTTAGCCTTGGATTTCATAGATCGGAACATGTACTACCAAAATTGAATAATGAAAATACGCTTACTATGTCAAGGAGACGTAACTTGCACTATTGTTGTTTAATATTTAAACTTTTAAAAAATAAATCTCCCCTCTACCTAGCAAATAAACTTAACCCTCGTAGAACTGTTCATCACTACACAACACGTAATAGTAACGCCCTTAATGTCCCCCGTTTCAGACTCTGCAAAACAACTGGTTCATTTTATGTTTCAGCAGCAAGAACATGGAACTCTCTGCCAGTCAATATTACAAATTCTACCACCTACAGTGCTCTCAAAAATATGGTCAAACATTTCCTCCATCGGAAGCAATTACTAAGCTCAAACTCTTATGACCCAACCTGACAATTTCACTCATTGGTATTGTGTAATTAGAATCATTATATATTTGTAACGGCTTTCTTTTTTTTCCTCGTAGATAAAAAATGCGTGTGTTTGGTGTCTGTATCTGTGTGTGTGTGTGAGTGAGTGCATTTAGTATATAGGATTGTTTATTATCATCATTATTGTGCATTATTCTTTTATCATTTTTTTTTTTTTTGTATTGTATTTCGCTTATATTACCAACATTGTATATTTTATGTAATTCTATTATTGTTGTATTGCCCTTACGAGTGGCTAATGTGCAATATTGTTTCTTTTCTTATTGTAATGTTGTAACCATACTCTTATTTTGACAAGGGTTAGGTGGCAGAGCAGCCATACGCTGAACCTCGCCCGCTTTAATAAAAAACATTTCAATTCAATTACAAACTTGCAAAGCGGTTTTCTGTGGTAAGTACCGAAAAAACCTCGTCCGTAAGAAGCCAGAACTGATAGTTCAGTCGTGATGGCTTACGACAGCTAACGTAATTGTTCGTCTTTACCTGAACACAGATAAAATTCAAATTTAACAAGTCTAATGAAAACGGTTCCGTCTATTTGAGAACGATCCAGCCATCTATCGAACCTCATTCAACGTTCACACTTCCTCCCGGCCTTCTAAACTTTCTGTCGTCGTCTACAAAGTGGTGCTTTGCATTTAAAGTTATACATGGTATTTAGGCATCTCTGGCTCAGTCCTGGATAGAGTGGAGGTGAAGATGTTGTAAGTAAGGTTGTCGGCCAGGAACTAGTTAGGAACCATTCGCCTGTTATGACTGAGGAAAAAACTAGAAAACCCTCAGTCAGGCTAGACGGCTACTGAGATCGTTCCCAGGATCTTGCAATAGCTAAGCCTAGGCTTTAGGAAATAAGGTACAGCCACTCGGTACAAAGTGGTGCAAACTTATGGTTTCTCATGCGCCCAGAAAACATTAGAATCCCAATGATAACCGACAGCAATGAAGAAATCAGAACACTCGGTTTAAGAAGAATGAAGAAAGAACTGGCAGCAAACGAACCTCTGTGCATGAGTTTCCTCCTCCAAAAGTCACATTGAAAGTCCAGTGAGAATTACCATAATATGCTTGATTACTAAACTTTCTTTAACGAAGTATGCCACCTCAGAAGAACTGGAAGGAAATATCAGAAATTCTGCAGCTGATGACGATAATATTCGCTGCTTCCTATGTCACAACCAGGGAGAGGAAATAGTCGTCAAATTTGTAAATGAAGCTTCTTCGTCAGTCTCCGGAAGTGATGCGCTGGAAGGATATATTCGTGCGATGTTAAAATCGAGGCAGGATATGCCAACATTACTTTGGAAGTACGACTACAGCCTTAAATAGAAGGTGAATGAGCTGAAAGCCATAAGGCAAATTTTGGGTGGGAAAATGGGAAGATATCAGTGTCCAGCCACTTCCTCTGGATTATTTTAAGAGATAACAGATATTGAAAGCAACGAAGAACTGGACTTGTTCAAAGTATCGAAACAAAATACCTCTGAAGTTATTATGGCGGTTTATTTAAGCTCCAAAATATAAAATATACCCTGTTCGCCCGGAATGGTTGTAGGAAAACTACTTTTATCATTAAATTAATAACTTTCGCGGAATTTCATAGATTAGATAAGGTCAAAATTGTAAAAACGGGTCTAAGTCAACTCGTTTATCGTAAACACACAAAACAAGACCATGCCAACCAAAAGCCATCGTGTTGGAGAGACTAGAAGAGTTGATTTTAGTAATATGTTGTACGGGGTTACATAACCAAAATTTTCAAAGCCGATGCGGAACCTTTCAAAAATCTGAAATTACTCACACTTGATCTCTGCCACTAAAGCACACTTTTTGTCACTAAGGAACGAAAGATTAAAAAAAAAAAAGTTTTTCGGGACAGCTTAATAAACACCTAGTGACAACTAGCAATCCAAAAGAAGTGTTACAAAAAGTCATGTAATATTATTATTTCGTTACATACGCACTCAGGGTTAATTAACACCCAGAAACATGCAAAGCACTCATTTCGTGTTATGAGTGATATTGCTAGAAAAATTAATAAAATAATATCGAGCGAGCGAAGACGGGTTAGTTAGCCAGGATATATTTTCATTATGGGCACCCATAATTAGAGCTATTTGAAATTCCACAACCATACTGGCTCGATGTACTATTAGTGCACAATTTATCCTACGTGCAAGAAACAAGAGACGGTTGATTTACGCAGTGCTCAGTGCTACCAAGCACAGTGATAATATGTCCCACTTTTGACAAGTGTTTCCATTATTTTGTCCAATACCTGTATGCTAACATAATATTAACCAGAACTAACAACAATGCTTTCACCAAACCCACTGGGTTTTCTCCTTTAATTTTTGTTTTTAAATGATTACTTAAATGAGGACACTTCACAGAAGTGCATAATAATGAAAACCATTGTGTTTTAGTTTGTTAGAATGCAATCACGGCTGTCATTGTAACCCTAGAGTAATATTACTATATTTACTTTTGATATTGAAAAACAAGAAAATATTCGAGGTTCGCTTTCTTCATTCCAGAATTAGCCCAGGTTATACAGGAGAAACTCTGAAAAACTTCAGTCAGAATAGTTGGCCTTGGGATTCGAAACCACGTACCTACCCATTGTCGATCTGAAGTCAGCGACGTTAACGCCTGGACCACCAGGTCTGGGTACTTCGTATGTTCTGGTTTGGTGGTTGGTGTTTCGGACGGCCAAGTCACAGTGAGAAGGTTGATCAGCAATTCACATCCTGCTCGGCTCGCGGTGGCTCAGTGGTAGAACGCTTACCTCTGGTGCGTGGGGTCCTTGGTTCGATCCCGGCTTGTGCCATGTGGGCTTTGTGGTGAACAAACACCGTGTGGATGGGTTTTCTCGGGGTCTCGCGTTTCCTCATTCCACCAATTCTCCCATCATCACCCATTCGTCCTGAGCCGAAGTTGCCTTTATCAAGGCTTTCAAAGATTTTTTTTTTTTTTAATCAGACCCTGCTCAGGCACACAAGTAAGACCATCCCAAGTGGGATTCTCCCTCATTTTCCTGTCTCACCTGTGAACGGCGGAATGCCAGGACCTATAATTATCTTGGGGCCCCGAAACATGCCATGGCGTGAATCCAGTACACATACTTTGAAGTGAGGTCAACCTCATACAGAATAGACCCGCTACAAGCCTTCCGATTCCACAGTAGTGATATACAGTTACCTACTGAAGCCTATACACAGCTTTACATGTACATGCATTCACATTTTATTTCTAAAACCCGAAAAGGCCCCCCCCCTTTTTTTTAAAAAAAAACGCCAAGGCCCAGAGTTTTTTTTCGCTTTCTCATCGTACAGAATAAGCTACAATTCGTGCTTTGGAAGAACTAACTTTCCAATTGTCAGTCCTTACTCACAGCGTAAAACTTTGTATTTAAAATTTAAATGCCATTTTTAGGGAACATTTCTAAAGCCCGGACATTAGGCCTCCGATTTGAACTGGTAACCGGACAATTGCACTAACAACCTGACTGCCCGATTCAAAACCGGACGGTTTGCAACCCTGTGTGTTATGTATACGGCTCGGAACTTGGTGACCTAAAAAATCCTTAAAAATAATCTATAAAATGACATTTCAAATGTAAAAAAAGACCAAAAAGTTTCAAAAAATGATCTGTAAAATTTTTTTTTATTTGTGATCATATGAATATATTATTTTAAAAAACAGATATTTATGGACAGAAAACTGTTCTTTTCTTTCCAGATTCATTAACTTTCATTATTATTATTGTTATAGATTAACTGTTATTACAAATAATGAAGATTTCACTGGCTTTTATCTAATGTGAGAATCTTTCTTGATGGGGAAGAAATTAATTACTCAAATTTAGGACTGAAACGTAAATTATCAAATTAAAAGTATTGTTGATTGTCAGGAAGAACATTTCGATATCTAGAAATTCTTCTCTACACCTACAGCTCTCGAGGGGACGTAGTTAAGGTGAACAACCACTCCAGGTGAAAATTCATTCTCGTAAACATCCAAATTGAAAATGTCTCTTTGCAAAATACTTTCGACCCGCATCGTTTGGTTGCAAATTGTCCAAAATGTCTTCCACATTCCTGCAGATGTTCCTCGATACTTCCTTATTTTACATACAACTGAGCGCATGCCTTCACCTCGTTGTTCCAGCCACGATATTGTGATTGCCAATATAAATAAAGTTGCTCCTAATATAAACCAAACATCCTTTCAAATCTGACTTACCCATGAAAATCTTGCGAAATTAGGATTACAGTTGCAGCATCTCTATTGAAATTATCCAGAACGAATTTCACCACGAAAAATCATTAAAGTTTATCTAACTTCGTTCGACTTCTTCGCGGCCAATTCATCAATCGTTTTCAAATAGTTATGGAGTGAAAAAAAAAAAAAATGCGACAAAGGCCATTTTAGCACAGAGAGACATTTTTTTGTTTACCTTTTAGCTAGAACCAAATCTCATTTACCTCTTCAGTGGCTTGACCTAACACCTAGTACCTCTTTGTTCCAGCATCAGTATTACAATCCTAAGCATTTACTTCTGATTTGTGTCTTGTATATTTGTATGTATGAAATATGTAAGCAATTATACGAAGGAAAAAAAAAAAGTTGCAAATAAGAGTAAATCCTTTAAAAATGACCAATAAACCGAAAAACGGCAAAAAAAAAAAAAAAAAAAAAATGCAAAATGATATGCACGTTTTCTACTTGAATTTAGTATGAAATAAATTTTTGGTTTTGGTCTGCATCGTTCCCAAACCTTCATGAAACAAATGACATTTCATCAAGTTCCGAGCCCTAGTTATGTAACAAGTGCACTGTGACACTTTTGTTTAAAGTGCGGAATTTAAATAAGGACAGTTTCTTACCCGCTTGAAAGTGCTAAGTGGTTGGACATTACAAGCAAAACAGACAGCGCCATGAGCGGACGGTACAGGAACCTGCTAGCGTTGCTGTGAAGTAGCCACGAGTCTGTCAGATCAGTAACTGATTATGTCAACTGCGTAAAATTTGAAAATGCGTGTTTCAGGACCTGGTACGAACTTCGGAAGGTGAATCCTCATATCGAAACAAGAGAAAGAGTTGATATGAACACGTGCCCTACCATGTGTAGTTTTGGCGCTAGAGGGTTCTAGAGACGTCGAAAACTGTATTGCAAGGGGATTTTGATTTCGAAAACTAATTGCTGTAGAGCTCGCGGCTTCTCGTTTCGTTAAATAAATCAGACTTGCTCGATCAGAAAATGTACATGTCAGAAGTGAGGGAAAAGTGCGCGAGGGATTCCCCACGAATTAGACAGCGAATGTGGGTCGAACAGAGCATGTAGAGAATGAAATACTATCATAGAACAACAGCGCGTTGATTGCAAGTAAATACCTCACACAGATGCAAGATGGAGAATGAAGAAGGATGCATAATATGTGGCTTCGCTGTAGCAACATGCCATGTTAGGAACGAACGCATTATTCGCGGTGGTTATGCCTTAATTCAGGTGCATACATACATTTATTCGCATCAATATAACTTACAGCATTGGTAAATACACAACACTGGTTACCATGAATACATGTACAAAGAAGCGTAACATAAAACAAGTAGCATACAATACGTGAATAAGACCTGTAGCGTTATTGCGCGTAACGTAAGATGCGACGGTATGCCTCATATACCTTATTTTGTATTACAGGAGGCGTTCAAAGTGGCCACCTTCCACCAGATTGCATTTGAGGTATCTTCGAAGAATGGACTCTCGAATACAAGCGAACATTGTAGGATTATCCGTATGTGATTAAACGCGTCTCTAATTCTGACAATAAGCTTGTCCCTACTACCAACTGCAGTGGAGTACACCACACTTTTGGGATATCCGAACAAAAAGAAATAGAGCGGGGTAAAGCCTGATTAGTGTGCTTGCCATGCGATCGGCCCTGTTTGTCCAATCCACCGTCCTCCATAGGTATATATCAGGTGTTCGCAGACATCCATAGCAGGGATTTACACCTTATCACCACCATGGGTCTGCACATGAATACCTAGGTCCCTATGGAGCACTTAATCCATGTTTCTTTCAACGCCTGCTATTCTTTCAGGTGCCACTATGCAGCCACGTATAATATTCTTCCTTCTCCATCTTTCATCTGGGTGAGGTATCGACTTGCAACCAATGTGGTGGTGTTTTCTGGTAGGAAATCATCCTTTACATGCTCTGTTCGACCCACCTCACTCCTGTCATGTACATTTTCTAATCCAGCAAGTTTGATTTCTTTGACGAAACGACATGCCGCCTGCTCTACAACAATTGGTTTTCGAAATAAATTGCCTTGCAATACAGTTTTCGACGTCTCTGGAGCCCTCTTGCGTAGAAACTACGCTTTCTTGTTTTGATATCAGGAATGAGGGATGGGCTGTTCAGTTCGTTTCAAAGACTAGTTCGCAGTGAACTAGTTCGTTGGAAAGAGTAGTTCAAAAGACTAGTTCGTTTAGTTCAATAGTTCGCGAGCTCCCTGTAGCAGCAGAAGGGCTTTTCTGATCATGTGGTAGCCTTCAAGATGCGTGCTGGTTTCTAGTTCGCGAACAACAACTTTAGTTCAAATAACAGTAAATTAGAAGGGATGTCCCCGGGCAAGGTGTTGTTACAATACCTCCCTCCCTCTGTGCCCACTCCCTTCAAAGCAGCACGAGGGCCATGAAAGAGATGCATTGATGCACCCACCATTCTAGAGAGAGAGAGAGAGAGAGAGAAACGGAGTAAAACATCTGCTTGAGAAACATCACAAAAGCGAACGCGGTTGAACTTGAAATTTCCCGCGATTTGTCTACGACCGGGGCGGGGGTGAAGTGCGTAAACGTCCTCTTCGTCAGTAAAACTCCCTCTCGTATGCGCACGCATTTAGTTCACTACGCGAACTAAATTTTCTCTCTCTGTTTTATACTTTTCCGTCTATCTTTGTTGCTTTCTACAGTTATAAGGCGACCAGAATATGAATAGACGTGGCAAGTTTTGGAACAACCGATGAACCATGCCAAAACAATAAAGACGCACAGATGTGTTACTACTCTTCGCCTCTCGCTTGAAGTGTTGCCATCCAAGAAATTTTGTTGCTGGTTGTTTTGTATTAATTTTAGAACACAGATATTAAAAATTACATTACAGTTACAATTATATTGATTATTGCGAAGCTATATTTATTGTCCTTGTAATCCACATATGGGAAGGAGAGTACAGATGACTTGGGCAAGTTAAATAAAAACTCTGTTAATAAAAAACTTATATGCTTGCCACTCTCTCACCGCACCTCTTTCATCTCTTTAGACAGTTTTTTAGTTTCTACCTTGAGATACGCTAACAAGACTTTTTTACAAAGACTACATGACAGAGGTGTAACTACATATTAGGTCCCCACCCCGCAAGAGAATAATGACCGAAGTTCGATTCGGTCCATTGAGAGACTATTGTGAAGGGCTCCCTGCATTGCGGTCTTTTGCGACATAGTAGTTACACCCCTGCTTCATGGTCCAGGCGGTAACGTCCTGGATTTCGGAGCGGCAATGCAGAGGTACGCGAATGCGACTTCAGAGACCGGCCATCGTGACATTTTTGTCTAGGTTTGTCCTCAGCCACACCAGGCGAATGCCGGGATGATATCTTCGTAAGAGGCTGGTTGACTGCCTTCCCTCATCTTCATTACAAATACTTCACGAAGATCCCTTCTTATATTGTCCTCCCAACGTCATCTCGGTCTTCCCACAGGTCTCTTTCGCTCCGGCTTTCCAACCAAGATGGAATATAATCTTCGTTTCCCCCCATCCGAGCTACATTGCATACCCACCCAAGTTGTTGTGATTTCATTATTCTTACAGCATCGGTAAATGAAGTATTTAAACTTATGTCCTTTCTCTACGTTCTCGTTCTTAGTTGTTATGTATCTAGCCACACTTTCGTTAATAAAATATAATTTTGGAAGGTTAGATGCATAATTGTACAACAAAGTAAATAAACGAGCTGAAGATATAACTGAAAGATTGTTTGAACGCTATACAATTCCACGCCTCTTGACGGATTAGAATAAAGTTATGGTGAATATATTCCTTAGTACCGAGCCACCGTAGCTCAGTGGTAGAGCGTTGGCGTAGCATTCGGGAGATCACGGATTCGACTCCAACGGACGACCATACTGACTGAGGATTTTCGAGGGTTTTCCTCAGGCGCACCGGACAAATTCCGGGATGGCACTTTCAACGTAGGTCGTGGCCGACACCTTCCCGAATCCTTTCTCCTCCTATGGTCTGAGCCTTAGATGCCTAAAGGCCATAAATGTAATTTAAAAAAATATTTCTTAAAACCAAGAGAGATTAACTATGGCATTAAAAGGTTGCCCCTTCACCCCAAAGGGGTTAAACGTGGATGAAGTGTAACTCAGAAAACACTGGAGTTAGAAATTTGATATTTAACATGAAAATACTTTGTTTCAATTCATTACCAATAGCTATCTTAATTTTTGATTCCACATCCCCGATGAGGGGGTGAAAACCTCTTAAAGAGTGAAATATTAGAAATCGAAAATTGTTAAAGGTTAGAAACTTGAAATGGGTATTCCTTAGGATAGATAACAATAAATGTTACAAGTCGACAAGTCTGCACTGTGACTTCCACATGCAACGACCTTTAACCTTGAAGAAGTAACTTTGCTTTCCGCCCTAGTGATTTCCTTTCGCGTAAAACAGGCTGTTAAGCTCCTAAATGATATTTCAGCCCCTCCCACAATTGCTAGAAGGAAGCAGTCAGACTCAATAATGAGAGACAATAGTAATCTCATACATAAGCAAGTTTCAAAGTTTTAAAAGAGTATGTTTTATGGTATACTTTCCCGACTACACCTTTGGTAACACTGTTTATGTCCTTGGCAAGACTTCTGGTGCAGCATGTAAATAACCACTAGCGACCTCACCCTCGCGTCTATTCATACTCTGGTCGGCTTATATATATGTGAGATGCGCACGCATTTAGTTCGCTTGCGAACTACAATCTGTCGATCGTCAGTAAAAAGACCAGTTCGTTCGCGAACTACACATCTCTAATCAGGATTCACCTCCCGAAGTTTGTACCAGAGGTCCCGAAACACCCTGTATATAAATTATAAATAAATATATATATATATATATATATATATATATATATATGTGTGTGTGTGTGTGTGTGTGTATATTTATAAATAAATAAACTAATCTAACCTACGTTTTAGCTTCACTTGTTGTAAACGGCAGAATAAAAAAGGCAAAAGCTTTTTTAAAAAAAAAAAGCAATCAAAGCAGTTAATTAGTCTAGCATCCTGGCAGGGGACAACGAAATGCTAATCCAATTTTGCATGGACTCAGAGTATTGTCCAGGCGTGTTTATTTTAATGAAAGGTAAATGCAGCTGTTTAAAGTATATGTGTAGTCAACGCAATTGAAACGAAAATGAAGCAAAACCGTAAAAAAAAACCGTGCGAAAATGTGTACATGGCACGAAGTTGGTTCTAAAAGTACTAGAATGAAATGCTGTATCCGCGAAGCGCACAAAGTCGGAAGTGAAAATTCGAACGAAAAATATCGAAACGTTGTCTGCAACGTAAAACTATAACCACACGCAAAATTTGCTTCAATGGGCGTTTCAACACTTCCACACTTGCAAAATTTACGTTTCTCCGTAATTTTAACGTTTTCTGGCTACCACAAAATGCACAGTACCCTTCCAGAAAGAAAACAATGCACCCTTGGACGGACAGTATGGAATAGTTTGCAAGACGCACTTCTCAACACATTTTACTAGATTCCCTTGTACATGATTTATAAGGTATTCTCTATTCTTAATACATTTCCTGGAAACCAGACTTGCAAATTTAGTCTACTCCGTTGTACACAGCGCAGAGAACTGCTTTTCTCATCCTCTTGAGAGAATCTTACAAGGTTAACGGATATCTGTTCGATAACGTGTTTTTTTTATGGGAGATAAAATAACCCTAAAAATGTGTGCCTTTATACAAAGCTCGTACATATGCTACTATTGCCACTCCATAAAGTGCATATCCTTAACTGCATTAAAAGTTAAGGTTAAGTTTTACTTTACCTACACCAAAGGACACCACCCTATTGACCAATATTATACAGTCAACACCAGTCGTTCTTAAAAATTAATTGCCACTGTTACTTCCATACCCACAAACCGACATGTGACTATCCACAAAATAGTATGACAGCCCCAGGAAAAGAATTAATTCAGAAAATACGCACTCCAGTCTATTCGGATATGGTGACATCCGAAGGAATACTAATGACATAGCAAACATTCCTCATATCCTATTGTAAATTCATTTGCCGAATTTCGTCTTAAATTAGTGACCATTGGAACGTGGAGGTTAGGTGCGGTCATGTATCTTTACATTTTTCACTCTTGGAGCCTGTCACTTGGCGCGTGAAAGAAAGTGGCACACATTCCCACCTATGACGGATGCATAGTCCCACGGATATCTACGTATTTCACCCAGATAACACTGGATCATGACACTAAAAGTTACTTTAATTTGCGTTTGAATACTCTTTTTACACACTTTGGTAACATAACCTTTCTCTTGTAAATTTTACTTCCTTTGGTGTAGATAAAGTAAAACGAACCCAAAAGAAACAGCTTCGAACGGCTAAACCGCCAAAGAAAACAAAGTTACTTTAGAAAAACAAAGAGCAATTACTTTAGAAAAAACGAGCAGAAACATTGGAACTTTATTCCCTGCTTTTTAATATTCTGTCCCTGTCCGTACTTCGTCTCGTCATCGTCATACAAATGAGCAAAGCGCAACGTCACGAATTTTGCAGCTATTTTATCAACTTTTAGCTACGGGCTGAAGAATGAGCAGAGTTCGGCTATCTTCGGAAGATAAGAGGGCAACTTCGGGAAACTTCGACAATGCAATATCTACAGTACTGACAACTTAGCCCCCAGTTTTACAATCGACGGCTAAGCTTCTGGTAAGGGCTAAGTTGAGCCCAAGTCATATATTGGCCAATCGGCGTAAGCCAAATATGACTTGGCCTCAACTTAGCCCTGACCAGAAGATTAGCCGTCGATTGTAGAACTGGGGGTTAGTTTGACAAGAGTTACTGAGAATAATGACAAGAAGTTGTTCCTTCCTCTCATCGAAGGGTAGTTGACAATATTGACGTTACCATGAAAACCATACGTTGAGAGGAAGGGTCAAATAGTGACTGATTTACTGCTTCCTTTTTCGAAGAAAAGCAGAAACAAGGGAAAACTCCATTCAGCAAGAAAAGAATGAGATGAAATGAGCAACTTCTGACTAATCGGATAACGCCCAGGCTGCCATGTTGTAGGGCCTAACGTCGTGGACTTCGGAACGGCAATGGGGAGGTATGGGAGTTTAAACTACACACTCGCAATGATTGTTAAAATGCACAATTATCCATCTCAAGAGGGACTAGAACCCGCGACCCTGGGAGGCTGGCAAACCAAACAAATACCGCAGTCGGTTTTTATTGTTGAAAGTACCGCATTTGCTTTTGTGCGAGAAAGGTAGAAGCAAGGGTCTTAGTCTAGGTACCATTCCGGTCAGAGACTATCTTTGGGGAATAGTCCTGAACTTTTGAGGAGGATCTATGGTTGATCTGAAACTGAAATGTGTATAAACATAATGCTTAAAATTATTGTAATTTTACAAACAAATCAGAATTTGAAGGATCTCCAGACACTTCCCTAATGGCATTCCAAAGTCATCGAACGTAACCAGTAGTGATTTTTACGTTCTTTCCTTTAGTTCACAATGGTTCGCGGTGTCCTCAAATTTTGCTCATTTCCCGATGTCATACAATGATGAAAATTTGCACAGCGACGTTACATACTCTATTGTTACTTTCGTTTATTTCTACATATTTACGGTATGTATTTTAAAAGCATATTTTAAAATATTTATTTTTAATAGTACTCATAAACACTAGCCAGCAACGCTGTGGCGTTTTACTGGTTGCAGAAGTCTTTAGGATTTGGGGGGAAATAATTGGAAAAACATTTTAAATACATAGTTTGCTTAAACAATTCGTACTAAAAACGCAAAAAAAAAAGACTTTACAAATTCTTCAATTAACGCGCCCATGATTTTCTTTTTAGTCATTCATAAATATTTTTTTTTTTACTTTTAGTGCGAATTATTTAAGAAAAGTGTGCATTTAATTTTTTTAAATATAATTTATTGGTTGGGTTATATTATTAATATTAGTACAATGTATTAATTTTCGAGTCGGAACAGTGAATTACAAGCTGTTGTAGTCACAAACCTTTTTTCAGGGTTTTATTTGTGTGGGAGAAGGCGAGGAAATTAACCCGAAGGACCCTAGGCAAGGTGAACCGATAATGCTTTACTATTACCTTCAATTGCGTGGAAAAACTTGGGGCCTTCATCAAAATTGGGTACCGGAGGGTTCGAATCCGGATGCATTGAACTGGATGAGAAAACATGGGGTCCCAAAGAAAAGTAAAAGGGGGTTCCGGAAGGTTCGAATCCGGAAACCCTTTATTAAT
>JAGDQP010009303.1:33012-59741 GCA_022664845.1 Lepisma saccharinum
AAGCGACGTACATTTCCAGTGTAAAGTTTTCCCACGACATCAGCCCCTAGCAGTATCTCGATGGCTGGAGAGCCTACTCCGTTGTCTGTACTTTCTATCTTTTTTTCTTCTAACTCCGCCATCCACGAACCAGGCCTGATTTTTGGAATTGGACTATAAATTGTGTGTTGGTCTAAAACTTGAATTTCCACTGAATCCTTACCGGTCTTATTTTTCACACGAATATTATAACACTGATGCACTTGTTTCTGTGAAGAACCACCTCCAAATGAAGCATGTACCACTTGTTCAGTTCTAACAGGTTTATAATTCATTTCCTTTGCGGTGCTCGACAAAATGTATGACCTCTGTGAACCTGAGTTAAGAAGAGCTCTTACCGTACGTCTTCTTCCATTAGCCTCCAGTACCGCCAATAAAGTTTGCAGCACATCATCTTCTGAACAACATTGACTAGCCAAAGATGCCTTCGGTTTCTCTTCTTCCTCTTCTTTCACTTCACTATCGTCTTTGTGCTGCTTAGAAGAAAGTTCAGAACACATTATTGCCCAACGTTTTTGTTTACAAATAAGACATTGTACCTTTGCCTTGCACTTTTTTGAAATATGTCCTACTTTTAAACAAACCCAACACGCTCTCCTTTTCCTCACAATTTCTTGTTTCTTATCGAGAGAGAATTTTGAAGCCTGGAAACATTCCCTACTTTCATGCGGCTTATCGCAGAAGATACAATTAACTGACTGCTTACCCGTCTCCCCTACGAATAATTCGCTCGCTGTCATTACATGCTCTTCATTTGACTTCCTTCTTTCTCTCTTCGAGGAACTTTCCGTGAGTTTGAATCCCGTCTTGGCAAGTAATATTCTCTCTTCGCCCTCTACTTCAGCTTTCAAAAATCCTAATAATTGATTCAACCGATCGTTGTACGTCTTACCTTGTCCAGCTTCGCCGTTTGTCACGCTCGAATTTCTCAGACACACTCTTAAAATATCTTCTGGGATACATGATTCTATCAAAGGAAACAACATCGCTGAGTATTTGTCTGCTGTCATTCCAATCGATTCTAAGGCTCTGAGATGGGACTCCAGCTTGTCATACAGCTGGGAAGTATTACCCTTGTACATCGTACTAGTACCATTTTTAATGACCAACCCAAGTAGCTCCCTCACATAAAATTCAATTAACAGCTCCTCCCTACCAAACCTGTTCTGCAAGCTTTCTATTGCTTTACTGTAGTTTTCTGCTGTAGGCGGGAAACTGTCCACTATTTCGCGAGCTCTGGATCCTTCTTCGGTTGCCTGTATGAGATACTGGAACTTATCCTCTTCTTCCATTTCTTTGTCTTCATGGATTCGCTTAAACTGACTCCAAAAACTCAGTCAGTTCTTAACCTCCCCGCTATACTTTATTGGCCGGTTTCACCGACCGTCCTTAAATGTTAAGCAAGTGTTAAGTCCATTTAACGCTTCCTCACAGCGCAAGAGTGTTTCACCAACCTCCCTCAAGGTTAACAGCTCCTCAAACTCGCCCTTAACTTGAGGACGCGATTTTCCTCCCTTAACTGTTTAACGCGACCTTAAATTAAATAGGAATATGGCGGACAACTACGCTGATTATAGTTTATGATTTATATTTTCCAAAATACGCATCCTTGTACTTTCGGAAATAACGTTGCTTTCTTACCTAGCAATGTAAATATGATGGTCGATAATGTTTATAAAAGAAATACTTAAGAAGATGCATTCTTACAGGCAACACATTTGTGTGCAATGTATAATGTGTAAATAACACAGTAGGTTGTAGTTTCCTAATGTGTCTTCAACAAAAGAAAGGAAAAGGTAATCTGAACTCTGATATATAAGGCTGATGTCGGGAATGTCTGATATCGTCGCTTTACTATTCCTTCGAGTACGTGTCCTTAGCGGTTCCCATAATTCCTTTTAAATATTCTTGGTAGAACACTTTCCAGTAATGCACGTGTATATATACAATTAACAAAACTGTTTCAGAAAGGGGTGGGCAATGCATTTGTTTCTTTTGAATTCGCGGGTTGTAGTGACTATTACTAGTTATATAACCATGACTTTCCACATTAAAACGACTTACATCTTAGTCAAAGTTACTCATAACATTGAGTATAGCCGTCGGGAATAGTTGAGGGAAAGCACTCCATAAGTAGAACTTTTCGTAGAAAGCTCCCTTGTACACTATTTATAAGGTGATTCTATTGTGGATGTAATCAGCTATACATTTTCACATTGTATTGCACAAAAGAACTGCAAACATAATGCGCTCATATATGTACATAGAGCATTGAGATTCTTTATTACTCCGTTGAATGCTAAACCTCCTTAACTACAGACAAAACGTAATTCATGTCCATTTTTAAATAGATCAGAAGCCAGACCTAGCAAAACGAGTCTGTATTTATCGGAATAAAGAGAACATTGCAATTAACTGTAATTCTTTCTGTAAGTAACTTCTGTCATATGGCATTGAACTACTCATTTCTTATGTAGTTATTTGCATTATTTCGGTTCCGTACAATGCAGAAGAATGTGATGTAAAATCAAAGAGTGATGTGAGTACACCAACACACATGCGCCCGTGAAAAAGTGTCCTTCCCACTCGATTTTGTATCACTCTCTGCATTTGATGTAACCAAAATATTTACACTGGAAGTACATTCACCCGACATAGGGAAAGAATGGGTGAAGTTACGCACAGCCGATACAGCCACTGTAGCTATAATTTTCAAATAGAAAAAAGGGTTGTGCAAAATAATCTAACCTAACCCTCCGTTACTTAGTAAACAATAAAAATGAATGAACAGAAGGTAATTTGATCGGCTCTGCGGAATAAAAGCCGAAAGAATTAAAACAATCCGTATCAACAACATACTCGAGGAATGTGTTTATATCTTCATCTGCTTCAATTTGCACGGTGTCGAAACTATACAAGGTGATCGTACCAATGGTTGATCAAATAAGTAAAATTTCAAGTGTAAACAAGAACTGACGTTTATATAAAAATACTTATTTGGTCTACGAAACAAAGCCTGAGACAGTGCAGAACAGTAAAAAAAAAAAAGTAGCAGCTAGCATTTGTTTTATTTGACAAGACAAAAATTTACTACTGAAGGTGAAGTTGCACCAGTAGGTGACCAGTTGTAAATAGCCAATTATGAACGATGGTTGTTCCAGTGAAAATCTTTCATTCTATTTACTATAGATTGTTCCTTGGACAACGAAGGAATAAAATAATTAATTACTTCACTGTACCGTAGCTTCTAGTACATACGCACGTATATAATGTATTAGTTGTAGCTCAAGATTCACTTTACACATTTAAGTGATTTTGGTGGGTGAAAATGCGTTTTCTGATTGCACAGCGTTTGGAGGCTTCACTGTTAAACCTTACGGAAAAATAAAACGTATTTTGTTTACTACTGTATCGAATATAAATATTATTACCGTTTGTTTCCCTTATTGGTCAACCATTGGCGACTGGTCCATTACAGGTACGGACACCCTGCACTGACACTTACTTTCCGGCAATCCGACGAGATAGATAAGAAACATTTATGCGTTCTAAGGTACAATATTTAATTTGAATTATAAGCATTCATTTGTAGGCGCCTTAAATACAGTACAACAAATACTATACACGCGGGAAATTAGGCCGGATTTGTTTACTTTCTACTCAACGCATTGTGATTGTCATTTATTTGTGGCCAATCTCGCGGATCAAGCAATCGCAATTCTTGAAAATAGAACAGCATGTATGAGAAATTACACATTCAGTAATACCAATGCTTGAACGTCTCGTTTGTTAAGGGACCCTTAAATTATAGCGTTAAATGTTATGCAATGGAAAAGACTTAAGGGACGCTTAAATATTTATGTAAGCGTTAACTAACGCACCCTTGACCGAAATTTAAGGAAGGTTGGTGAAACCGGCCATATGAGTTCAATTTTTGGCAGCTTCAGCTTTCGTTTACCACTAGGCGAAGAAACAACTGAAGTACTATAAGAACCTTTATTCGAAGATACCTTTGCACTGAGAGACATTTCCACTTCGACACGCGCCTCATCCAATTTTTCGCGGTATTCTTCTACCGTAGCGAATTTATGTTCGAAATCGTCTTCAGTTTTACTTGAATCTTGAAGCAAAATATCACTCAATCGTTCTAATTTACACGCTAATCTTTCTAACGATGCAAGCTTCGTTCTGACAATTTTCTCGGAAATATCTTCTTTCTTCAACTCTTCCAACAACGCGTTATGAGCTCGAGTGAACAAAGAGCGGGTAACTTTCCTCCTTTGTATGATGGGCGCCATTCTTGTAACTCGTGCACATGCAAATCTATGTTACAATATTACCTGTGTCTATTCGTATAACTCTACACGACTAGCCTACAATCACGTCGGGGTCACTACAATGTTGGCAATACACTAAAACCTTTAGTGTTTACCCTTGTAAAATAAACTACACAGGTGAATTGCACACTACTACGTTTTAATCAGAGCTCTATCTCTTCATACATCTACAATCTACATAACGAAAACGAACCTCATACAAGAGAAGAAAAAAAAACACAAAAAACAAAAGAAGAACGATTCAGTTTTTTATCTCTTTCCCCGTACTTTACAATTGGATCTAATTCTGATTATCGTTTTAATGGCCATACGTGGGGTGTTCATTGTTTTAAACCATGGGAATGTGTTTTGTGGATTGTAATACTGCCTAAAAGTGTTGGTACCAAATTGTACTCGGAGGTGATCTTTCCACAAATCTATTTATTTTTTTTCTCAATCTGAGTAGCAGATCTAAGAAATATATTCCTGACCTAGTAATACAGGCTATGGCTTTTGCGTGCTATTTTTGTTATGAAACTTGTGACACCACGTGTTTTACTTCGGCTTTGTTCGGTTTTGACGTTAGTCAGTAGGCACAGTGATTCAAGGTCACACGAAGTACACGGGAAATCAAATGCACGTAGTTAAGTAGACAAATATGCCGACATTTAACTTAAGAAATATATTTTAAATATGTTCCTTTTTCTAAATATAGAATAGAGATGCATGTTGAGTGAAATTATAATTTCAAAGACACAGTGCAAAAGAGTATGCTGGGCATGTATTGTGCAGTTGCTTGCTATAGAAATAAGCACACAAAAAAGTTTCAGAACTATTGTAGAAACAAATAGAAGCAATTTCAGAAATGAAAAGTGTTTAAATTAAGGCCCGTTTTCATAGAAAATTCTTGAGTAAAATTCTTGCTTTTGCTCCGACTTAAGCAACACATTCAATTCATTGTTATTAGCTTGGAGACTGACTTGGAGAAATTTACTTGGTCAAGGCAAGAAGTGTATTTTCGGTTAATGATTCCAGTTTCATAAAAAAAATCTCAGGACACTGCTTGCGAATACCTGTTTCATAAAGAAGTAGAAAAAAGTCTTGTCAGAGGAGAGAATTATTGTGACTTGGCCAGGGAGCGTGGGGAGCAGACTTAAGCTAGCAAACGACGAAATTATGGACTGGATATTAGATGCATATCGTGACGATTTGGAAGAAATCTATCCTGAAGACGAAAACGAGGAATATCGCCTTCCCAAGCGTTATGTTCGTGATTTTCTAAATCCGTTTGAATGGTGGGACGAAAGAGAATTTAGAAAAATGTACCGTTTAGCAAAACATGTCGTGATATATGTAATTTTACCAACAGTGTAGCAAGCTTTGAGGAAACCATCCAAGAGAGGGTTGCCGATTGAACCATTACAGCAAGTGTTGTTAATACTCCGGTTTTATGCAACTGCATCATTTCAGGTAATTATTTAATGCACTTTAAAGGGTAATAATAGGCACATGAGACGCACTCCAAAAATGAGTCGCAGCAAAGCGAAGTTCATTTTTCTTACATAAATAACGAACAACGGTTTTCCATAATAAGTTATATTTTACGAGACTGATTCAAAGCATTGCCAGCGACTTTATATGTTGTGAAAAGAGTGGCAAATTGGTTTACTCGGTCGGGTTCTAGTTCCATATGGGGGGGGGGACAACCTAACCTAACCAAGAAAATTTGCAAAGAAAGTAATGATAAAAAAAGGTTTAAAAGTCTTATAAATTTATGTTGGCCCCATATACGGAATTGTATCCCAATACAGATTTTAAAAGCAAGAATACTGAGGACCTTATTCTTGGTGACCATGTGTAACATGTTAATTTATCCGGCTGTAATGGTTTGAAATTTCTAACATAAACGACCAAGGGATAAAATTCCGCATCGGGGGACCATCATAACTTTATAAACCGTGCAGTTATAGTTTTACGTCGCCAGAGAACTACTTGACATTTTTCGTTCGGATTTTCACTGTTCTTCTCTATTTTACTTCCGAAAGCTAAATTTCTGGGCGCATCGCGTTTAGAACATTCCATTCCGGTACTTTTACACTATATGCACTTCGGGTCATATGCGTACATTTTCAAACTTTTTTCACGATTTTCCCTCATTTACACTTAAAATGTTTTCAATGTACTTATAGACACATAAAACATCTGCAGTTACCTTCAGAAAAGTTGTGATCAAGGGCATTCGGAGGTTAGGTGCGGTGTTTTTTTTTTATTTCACACGCGACTCCAGGAGGTTACCACTGTTTCAATGGCCAAACACTGCACTTTGAAGCCGGTAAGAAACCTTAGAAACCCTGGAGACTTTTCTCGCAGTGTTCCCATGCCTGGCGCACCGAGATCCACTCAGCCTCCTATCAAAATTGAGTATCAGTGTCCTTGGTACACCTTGCCACCTTGGGGAGGTAAAGGCGGTCGAGCGTGGGACTGACCACCTCATACTTCGTACCGTAAGTGAAGAAAATGTGGAGCGCTACCTCCACATCTCCCATGCACCGTTCACGGCGCATGCGTATCGCATAGGGGATAGCTTTACTTTTACCTCATTAGACGCATCACTGCGCGAGCCAACATTTTTCCAGAGAGAATGTACAATTATAATGTTTTCCCAGTTACAGAATAATAACCTTCATAAATGTATAATATCTTTTTTTTTTATGTATAGGTTATAGCCTTATGTAATTTCGCCTCAGACCGAGACGTGACACGTGTTATTGAAGTACGCTAGGGCCTAATTTGAAGGTACTGGTGTGGCTGTTAACTTGAGTCATGATGGATGGCCGATTGTATCAATCCAAGGACCTTCGAGCGCGAAGCCAACACTCTACTAACTTTGTTATGAGCGCTGGGTATACACATTTTAAAATAAACTTCCTAAAAAGAAGACCAAATGAGTAGCTTCCATTGCTATAGTTTAGGTGTATTATCTTTAAATAACAGACAGTGTACTTTTAAAATATTGAGAATTAAGTGACAATATATACTGTAGACAGATAAAATAAAATTAATTTTATGGGCGGTAACAGCACTCTGGCTTACATCCTTCCCGAAGGACAGTGTAGACGTTATTGCGTATAACTTACAACAGAGAAGTGGAAGTAGGACAGTACCTCCAATTTAATAGTCGGCAACCGAATTAGCCAAGTTGATGAATATGTTATTCAAACATAGAGTGGAAAATAATCTTTCTTCAAGATTTCTTTTCGTTTGTCACTTGGCACAGTTCTAAGTAGCGAATTGCATATGGAATTTCCTTTCCCGTTCATTATGCTCTTAAAATTAGAATTTTGTTTATATGTAGTTACTCTTGTTTGCAATTAAAGCATGCAGACGTTCATACTATATTTATTTATTTATTTGTAGATTGTATGTGCAGATATGGACTTTGTGTCCGTGTCAACTGCATCGAGAATAATTGCGAGAGTGTCTGCACTCCTCGCTGCTTTATATCCAAGGTACATAAAGTTTCCCAATGAAGAGGACTCTTTGAGGAATAGGATACTATTTCGTAATCTTGGAAGAAGAAACGACATTGACGGGATACCAGGGATTGATGGAGCTGTGGATGGTGTTCACATTAGATTAAAAGGAACTCCCAACCCAATCTTCAATATCCAGAAAGTTTCAGAAATCGTAAAGGATACTTTTCTCTAAATGTACAGGTTAGTAGTAAGCATATTCAAGTTAATTAAGCTAATTTGAATTTAATTTTTCGGGAACTTTGGCTCAGGCCGGATATATGATTATGGGTTAGGAGTGGAATGGCAATTTTTTCCTTGGGTACACGCCGTTTCATAAATTTCCGGCCATACTGTTCTGAAACACGCGACAAAATTTCGATTTTCCTAAAACAATGATAAATTATTAACTAAAGATGAGTGGTTGCATAACAAACAGGGAAATTACATTTAAAAAGTTTGTTATCAGCGCGAGAGAGTGTCATTGCTACCTGGTTAGGTAGCAATGATGGCGTATGTCGTCTCTACTCGCACGGAAAGACTTCTTATAAGGGAACTACGGCAGATGATCAGCCGATATTTACATGGAATCTTTTTACTCCACTAGGTTCTCACCTGTAATGCGAAAATAACATCCATAGACCCAGCCTTTTTGAAAATTTTGAATACATTTTTTTTAGAAATATCTATTTGTGCCTATTTCTGCAAAGTAAAGCATAAGTTTGAAGACACTTGTGTTGGCCAAACCTTTGAGTAATGACAGTAGGTGAAGGGCTGCATCTGTCGGAACCATGAGCATCATGGACGCCAGCTTGAAAGCCACCATCTTGGATTCAGCTCGAGAATGTAAAATATGAAGGGAGTCATGTGACATCGTTTTAGACTAGCTTGTTCCCAGAAATTCAAATGATATTACATTTATTTGTTTAGGAGATAGGAATTTCAAAATTTTGGATTTGGCGTCCTATAACATAAGCTAAATTTAGTGGCAGTTTTGGCGAGCACACAAATCCAGTCATTGTTTTATTCTCATCGGCCTTGCGTAGCATGGGGTTCAAGGGCGGCACAGGCATGCTGAATCCGTTGATGGAGATGGCGTAGGTCGTTGATTGTGTACAACATGCCTTTTAGATTACTCCATAGATACAAAGCGAGGTGTATGAGAGCAGGTGAACGAGGGGCTATCGTCGAGCGAGCCAACATAAGAAAATTTCAGGCAAAACCTAAAGTAAAAGATTATTTAACTACTGTCCACACTACATATAGAAAATAGGTAGGATTTGCTCATTTCTCACACTGATCCTTCAGGTCTTACTTACAAATTTCATTCTACACGGACAATATCACATAAGGGAGAGCGAAGTACTCCAGCACCTGCTCATAGTGTTAACATACCAACGCACTCGTAAACCATTCAACCTATAACATCATCAGATTCAATTTTGCATGCACCACGTTTCGTTTGCTTACAAGAGAATAAGAATGGATTTGGCTATGTAATGTTGTTGTCAGTTCACTAAGAGGTCTACCAGATAATATACTTGTTTAGAGCTTGCTTACTTACTTACTTACTCTATGGCTAACGGAACTCGCAAATTCATCTCTGCAGTAAGAAACGTTCTCCATAGGAGTAGCACAACTGGTAAACTTAGACTAAAATGATATGCACATGACCATCTTCATATCTGAAATTTTCGAGCTGAATCCAAGATGGCGACCATGATGTTCATGGCACCGACAGATGCTGCCATCTTTCATTACCCAAAGGTGGGATCAGTTTCCCGCAGTGGTTTCAATTCGACAAGTAGCTTTAGACTTATGCTTTACCATGTGCAAATAGGCACAACTCGATATTTCTAAAAATTCATATTTAAAATTTTCACAAAGGTTATGTCTATGGATGTCATTTTCGTGCATTACAGGTGATCAAATATTACGATGTTGATGTGTTACTGGGGTATAAATTACAAACAATCATAATCAAACTCTGGATGGAACGAGAAAATGTTCTCACTTCTATGTAATTCTTTAATTGTCTAGACAGTTATAGAATTGAGAAAGTTTTGAGAATTGTGAAATACGGTAGGAGTAAAATAGACAGCCTTTTTTCTTGAATCAAAATTTGTCAACGTTTGAAATTACAATCAAAATTAGCAAGTAATTGAGACACAGTCATCCTAATTTACCTATTCTTCGAACTCGTCTTTACTATCTTCTTCCCAGTGGTCCCTGTTGATCAGCGATAGTTCTTTTGAGCCTAAGAGTAATTTTAAACTTCTTTTAGTGGGAACAAAGAAGTTGAGAGAGGGTCTGAGCTTAATAGTAATCGCGTAAATAAATATGTATTCCCTTTCGTTCTGGAACCTTTCCGTGAGTGGCGCTCTCTAGAGTACCTTAATTTTTTATCGATCTTCTTCGCCTAGCTCACCTATCGGTGTAATGAACTTTCGAACTATACTAGAGTCATGAATAAGTATATTGGGCATGCAAACTAATATTTAGCGAATACCTGTTGAACAATGCTATATCTTTCTGCAATTTCGGCGCACTACCTGCCGAAAACGTCCACACTTATTTCATAACGGAAATTAATATCCCTCAAAATAGCGGCCCACGCAATGATGATGGCTTTAACTATATCTCTGATAAATGCAGATAAAGATATCGGCAAAAATTAGCTATCTATGCTCAGATCATTTCTGATTCCGAATCCAGACTTGAAGATTTTAATTTTTGTTCCGAATTTCTCCTGAATGATCTTTTTCTTCAAAACTTTGTTTCTAATCTTTAGTAATCTGTCATACTTTGAACTCCAATCTGTAACTAATGTGGAGAGTCTATTATAAAATATCGAGTAGAGGCATGAAAAACTAAATGGTCAACCAAACCTGTATGTTTCGGTGTCCAAAATTCGTTCTCGAATTACATCCAATTGTTCATCATCCTGATCTTGTTTTCAAATATCAACGACAGAAAAAAATGAAGAGACCTGAAGGACATAAATAAATTCTAATTCACAAAACTGAGAAATTAGATAAACCAGGAGTGACAGAGCGCTCCTATGTTCTTTCTTATTGCTCCACTGTCGAGCCTCACTTAACACTGAAAACGCGAATACCAACGCGCAGGTGGTTTGTTAACGTAAACATATCTGTATTCATTAAGGATTAGCCGACAATTGAAAAGTTGTTTCATAAGTTTCTCTCGATTCCTTTCCTTTTAATTCATTAACTATGAAGAACAATGGACATCAATGAAACACAAGCGTTGAATTACAGGAAAAATAACTCGATATATTCAAAATACTACACTTCCATATAGAACATATTCCAACCCAATTTTATCCCCTCCTTTACTGGCCATGTATCCTAAACTTAACGAATTAGCTTTCTGTATTATACTACGTTGTCAAAATCATTGCATTGCCGTATTCGCAGGAACCTGCCAAGTTCAAATCGTATACCCACATCTTGACGAAGATGGATGTCCCAATTTTATGCTACTTAATATGTTAGCAATTCCCCTATGGAAGACATTTTTGGACTTATCAAAAATACCGGCGTTTCAGTTTCCGATCATTTTTCTGAGTTTCGGACCACTGTGTGTCGGTTTGCAAATAACTGAGTACACGACGTGTACCCACCGTGTACCCAGCGTTGTTCTAATATTTAGGTAGGTACACGCTTCCTTCTAAAATTTCAAGGTGAGTACACGCCGTGTACCCGCGTGTACCCTCCATTCCAGCCCTGGTTGAGTCCAGTACACTAGAATAACCTTGTTTATCCACAACGGAACTCGGGTTTATCCGAACCCATTTGTACTGTATTTGCCAGGTTGTGAAATTGTTGTATTGTACTATACATTTTTTTTTTTTTAAGTTTGATAAGTTTTTCAGTAACTAAATACGACATTAATTACTTAAGTGTAAAGAGGATAGCTTACCATGCACTTAAACTGATGCTTATAACAAGAGATTATCATACATTCGGTTTATCCGGAACAGATTCGGTCCAATCAAGTACAAATAGAATAAGTTTCAGTGTACTATTATGAGTTTAACTTATTTCTGTAGCATTTACTTCTCTGCTTGAAGGGAGTTTTATTCTTGATAACATACGAAATTCTCTTTGACTGTCTAGATAAAGTACTGACCTGTAGAGTTAGAACCGACCTTTACATTTAAATTAATATAAACAACAGATATAGTTTTGATAATGTAAATACCACGTGTCCTTATGCAGAATTCCCAAGCAATCAACAAATATACATAGAGTGGTTTACGTAAGCTGCTTTCACAGTATGATACCAGTATTGCACCCAAATCTGAACCTAGAGCATGTCAAATCCTCCCCAGTAAAACATTTTAATTTTATTTATAGTCTTTAGGCATCTAAGGCTCAACCGGGATAAGAGAAGGGACAGGATTCCGGAAGGTGTCGTCCAGGGCCTATATTGAAGGTCCTATGCCGGCATTTGCGTGGTGTGACTGAGGAAAACCCTTGTAAATGGTAAAAGAATTTCCGTGGAAGTACCCCCTACCTCCAAATCCCCGATAGTGAGCATGTCTCGATTTTATTGAACAAAAAGGTGGCAACTCTGGTGAGTCGAATAATTTGAGAAGTGTGTGTTTGACAATGCATACGAAATACCTGAGGGCACAGCAGCAGTACGAAACAAGTATAAGGAACACGTTCCTTATAGTTCTTTCCTACGTGTCCAACCATGGCTGATTGAAAAACTGCTACATTGCACCAGTAATCAAATGATTTGTGATAATTTAGGAAATAAATTAGCTCGAATGGTGGAAAACCAAGATTATATTTCTTCGTGGTTGGTTAGCTGGAAAGAAAGAGGCCGTTGGGAAAATCGAGACACCGTTCGAATGACAATACTGGAAGGTATATTCGAGAAGTGGATGTTGGTGCTAAAAAGTTGCTTGACCTTGCCCAACATAGAATCCAACGACGAACTATTGTTATTGCGGCGATGAGCTTGTGAGTTCCGTAAGCCATAGAGTTAGTTAGTAGAAAACAAATAAAAGGGGATTCTATTACTTGGGAGGAAGGTCCAAGCACGATAATTGTTGAGGAAAGTGACACTGAAGTGTCAACAAACAGAAACGCTTTGCAGTTATTGAATGACAGCTTAAGTAGTGTTCGAGAATCACCGATGTAGAGCGAAAGACGAAATTTATTATAAAATGAAAGAAACACATTGCATCGGGCCGAAAATCTGGAGTCCACGAAAATAGTATCAGCCGTTTTTACTGTTGGTTCTCCACACAGTAGTTACAACCCGATGGGAACTATGCGGCGAGCCAGAGACTTTCCGACATGTCTAATTTTGCAATTAAGCATGTTTAGTACATGAAGAGTTTAAGTCGATACATGTTTTTTTACTCCTATTCCCAAAGTCATATGAAAATGAAATTTACACCAATGGTAGATTACATTTAACTATGTAATATACTTTATTTAAAAACAACAACTATGTTTTTTAGATATTCAAGGTCAAAGTTTACAGAATGTGACCTTGGAATTAAAAATGCAATATTCTTCAACAAAACTATGTTAGCTTCAAAACTACCCAAAGATGAATGCTGTATCACAATTAGTAGCCAAATTATGATTTCTTGTTGTTGTTGACCCACATAGCAAAATGACGTCCCAGGGATCTCCTGGCAGGATATCGGGACGTCCGTAGGACGTCCTGTTTACATTAATGGGACGTATAGTTATAATTAATCCTTCGTATAACTATACGAAGGCATATCCTTCGTATAGTTATAATTAATTAAATAATAATAATAGTAAGGTCGATTTAATTTATAGAAATTCCAGGTAGGTAATCCCGCACGGCTTTCCGGGACACATCCAAAGGACCTCCATACGGGATGAACTGTTTGTATTGCCCACAGAGTTATCCCACGGACGTCCTTAGGACATCGCTATGGGAACAGGACCATTCTGACGGTAATGGGATCTAAATGGGACGTCCCAGGGACGTACTCTGCTATGTGGGGACGCTTACTTGAAAAAGGATATAATGTGATTTGTGATGAGGTACTTGAATTTCAGTTAGATCTCGGAAAACCGTGGGTAAAGGTGCAAGCCGCATTGTAATCGTACGTTAAAACAAGATTAACCCTGACATTTCTTTTCTTTATTATTATTATTTACAAGCAGATGGTAGGCTGTGTCGCTCTCCGATTCAAGTAGCCTTTGATGTGATGAAAGTACACGTTTAATGATTGTGGTTTGAAACTCAGAGTGGTGGCCGACCTGATCCAGAGATGCCTAAATGCCATAAGTAAATTCAATCAGTTCAAATTGTGAGCTGATTTATGTGCCAGCTTTTTTCACTTTTTCGTTATAAAGAGCAATTTGATCCTTGTTCTAATTTGACAAACCACAGGCGTGATCTCGAATAATACCATCCTTATTGATATGTTGATGTTAATATTTTTTGGAAATATGATGCTATGTTTTGATCAGTTTCAACAGTAAATTAATTGAATTTTAGGAAACGTGTTCTATTTGCTTATGTAAAGGTATGCTATATCATATCATCCTGCTTTTATTTCATTTTTCTCTCATTATTACGCAGATTGTATCAGCGCCTAGAAGAGAATTTCTGGATGTTGTTGTAAGATATGCAGGCAGTACACATGACAATAGAATGTTCCTAAATTCTAGAATGAATGCTCGATATGCTCAAGGAGAATTGAGAGGAGCGTTGTTGGGGGATCGAGGATACGCAGCCCAACCCTATCTGTATACTCCATTTGCCAATGTGAGAACTGAGGCTGAGCGCAGATACAATCATATTCATGCAGTACAAAGGAACGTTGTGGAAAGGGCGTTTGGCGTGTGTAAACGACGATTTCCTTGCCTCGCAAGGGGCTTGGCCAATAAGTTGTCCACAGTGCAAGACATTATTATTGCTTGCGCTGTTCTCCACAATATTGCACTTTCCGTTAACGATCCGTATGACGATTTTGATCCAGTAGAGGAGGACATAGACGTTGAAGATCCACCAGTCGTTAATCCACACAATGGAGAAGCGGCAAGACGTGCTCTTATTGAGAGATATTTCACGTAAGAAGTAAGAAGTGAATCACCTCAGTTTTTGTCTGACGCTCATGACATTTGTTGGTTGAAATCTCTCGAAAATGTGCATTTTTTTTTTAGGTTTCACAATGAGTTAAATGAAAGCATGTAGTTGGTATATGCTTGTAATTGATAAAATAAACATGGTTTGTTTGCGAGAAGGAAAATGTAGACTAATGACCTGGAGAAACGAGAGAAATAGATTTGGAAAACCTCAAATTTGAAAATTAACATTTAGGAGACACCTTCATATAAAAAGACGATATAAAGCAAGTAAATACAAAACGTAGGCATTAGTTAGATAACATACAAAATGGTTATTGTTATCTACACCCTCTCCTTTTCCTTTTCTAGTTTCTGGTGATATAAAGATAGTATAACTATTAGGCCTCTTGCCACCAAAGTAGTATAGCATGAAATTGAATAACTTCATATGACTTAGTCTCGAGTGTTGTTCTACGGCATTAATCTTCGATAACGTACCAATTATAACATTTATAAGTTTTCTTCTTTTACGTGTAAGACTGTAGTTTCCATACTGGACATAAATGTTATTTTTTAACATGTATTCTGTATGGAGATTGTTATTATTCCAATGATAAATTATTTACTAGCACTGGTTGCATTTGAACTATTGAATTAATGTTGCTACCGACTTGACCTTAATGTTGAACGATTTCGAACAGAAATGATCTTTAGTGGGACAATTTATTTCGAAATGATGGTAAATTAGCAAGGTTCTATTATGTAAGTAGATTATTAATTTCATAGTAAATAGAGGAAGGCAGAATTTATTGATCTTGGTTTTTATCAACCGAAAATTATATTAACTTCAACAGAAACAAATTATGTACTATTATTGTACAAACGATTCTCTTACTTTTTCTTGTGTTCTCTTTTTATCTACAACTGTATTTTATTGTTACGTTGGAAGCTTAATAAAAGATAACCAATGTTTATATTTGGTGGAAAAGTTAATTGAAATTGGGTTAGGAATTTTTTAAGTCTAAATAGTGTTTTTCAATAACGCCAGACGCTGAAATTGCTTTCATAATCTGTAAGTATTAATATTTTGAAATTATATAATATTCTCGCTTGTGGTAGGATATCTAGAACATAAATTTCGGTTGTAAATGTAGAAGTCATTTGGTATTTTTCTTTGGGTAATATGTTTTGTAAGTGGATGGATCAAAAGTTCCTACTCCGACCAAGTGTTGTTGAAGTGAACCATCTGTAAAAATGTAATGATAATCTGCCCATTTCTCATAATAATTCATATGTGTAAAGTTATATATAGAGGTTTGAACTCTCGTATAGGCTGTAAAATTAAGGGGAAAATTGTTAAGCTTTCCATTTGGGTAATTTGTTGTAATCCCTCTCTGTATTCATAGTTTATACTAAACCCATTGTTGGTTTTAGGATTTAAAAACAAGCGCGGGTTTAGATTCCTTAGTTTAGACATATAATAATCTATAATAGGATTTGTATACTTCAAATGTGTGTTCCGTGTGGGGTTCGTTTCTGAATAAATATTATATCATAAGATATTACATTCGACATCTTAGTAGTTGTTCAGAAGCTTCGGAATATACAAATAAATTAGGCGTAGACGGCATGATTCCCAAACCTCAAATTACTTTTCTTTGTAGAGTTTCTAAGCTACAAAAGTTTTCTTCTTTTAAATTTGTGCATGTTAATGAACAGTAAGGAATCAAGCTAACAGTCATATAATAAGAGCATGGGGGATGGAGACGCGCCCCACCGTGTTGTAGAAATTGTTCCAAAAGGATTGTAATTTTTTTCGCTATTTTTGAGAATGTTTTTAATGTGTAATTGCAATTTTAATGTAAAGAATATCCCATAATATTTGATTGAGTCGACAATTTCGAAAATAGTTAATCTGTAGTGATGTATGTTTAGTGCGTTTCTGTACGGTTAAATATCATTATTCTTTTACATTTCTGGCGAGGTTAATAGATTGTGAGACAGAAGCCAAGAATTTTTTGAATTTCTTTCTCAAATGCACGAAAGGAGATTACCGAAAATTTCTTTAGGATTTACGTTGTCTGCATAAATGTTTGATTCATTATTTAATATTGAATTATCTAAATCTACCAGATAAATTGCGAAGAGGTACATGCTCAAGCTTCATCCTTGACGTAGTCAACAGTTAATACGGTTCGGTACAACTTGTTCGCGAAGCCAAGTGGTGCTGCATATAACATTGTTTCCGTTACTGTGCTTAATTTCCTCTGTATCTATTTTGCAACTACAACAGGTCATCTTGCAGAATTGCCAATTGTACAAAGCAACGCTGTTTCTACAACTTGGCTCATAACTTAGTATTTGACTCACACGTAGAAAGATTTTTTTTAAGCTCGAATAATATTTTCCGAGTTGAGAGCCTGGTTCGAAGATATTTACTGGAATTTGAATCGCTCTATATTAAAAGGCCAACTCGGACAAATGTAGTTCTCCTTTAGTTCTTGGGCCTTCAGATAACTCCTACCAAACGTGGGGCTCGTGCCATGCAAGTATTTGGTTGGTGTGAATGAAATATCCGCCCCAGTGGGTCATGGTCAAAGGCGAAAAAGATGAAAACTACATTACCTGGTTAATAAAAGTAGTCGGCGTCTCCAGCCACACACAGTCAACGATTGAATTCCATGGCGTAAGAAGTCTGGGAGTCAGCGATGTGAACATATCCTCAACTGAATGTTGCACCGCCCAATCAGGGAAGGTCTTTCCTGCCAAGAAATGGAGATGCCGGAAGAGGTGGTAGTCAGTAGGACAGAGATCGGGGGAATACGACGGGTGACGAAGGGTTTCATACTGCAACTCATGGATAGCCTGCACCGTTCTTTACGCGACGTGTGGGAGAGCATTGTCATGCAACATGAGGACACGATATCTGTTTAGCATTGCTGGATGTTTGCGGTGCATTTCATGGAGTTAAGCACTGTAACGATCTGCAGTGATGGTTTCACTTCGCTTGAGGAAGGCATGATGGATCACCCCTTCCATAGACCAGCATACCAACAACGCCTTCCGTGGGTGGGTAGGTGGTTTAGGCCATCGTCCTGGACGTTGATCACGTTCCAACCATTTTCCTGATCGTTTACGATTATTATAGCAGATCCCTTTTTCATATGAAGTGATAATCAGATGCTGGAAACCTTCTCGCTTATTCCTTATACTCAGAGAAATGCCCATGTCCAGACGGCTATTCTTGTTGGCCTGTGTCAACTTATGTGACACCAGTGAGTCCCAACTTTTTTGCCTTACCGATCCGCACGAAGCCTATGGTGTATGCCTAACTCGTCTGCAGTGGCACCAACACTTTTGCGAGGGTCAGCTTCCACGGTGTTGCTGAGCAGGCCATCCGAGCATGATGTTGGTCGGTACACTCAAGGGGATTTATTTGCAATGTTGTGTCGCCGGAGTGAAATTTGACAAACCAATTGCGAATGGTGCGTTCATTCGCCATTCCTTCCCAAATGCAATGTTCATTTTTTCGGCTTGATGTGTAGAATGACCCAGTATGAATTTATAAAGAGAAATCCCTCGCAGTTGTGGGTTTCCCCTGGTGCGCTTTCATACAACACTGCCTCCTAACTGTGTGGATATCCCAGCCAATTTGTTTGACGTTATACGCGTGACCTTAGTCGATCCCTGTGTTGTGTTGTGTTTCCCACCAGGCGTCAAAGCTGTCATTTCATTCGCACCAACCCAATATTTCACCTTACATTAGCTTTATTTTCCATCTTCTAATTAAATTCAATTGAATAGAGCGAAGTATTGTGACGTTGGGAAACTGCAGTTCTGGTCATTACAAGTGCCTTCTTATGGCTACTGGCCGCGACGGAGGTAGGTCATATCAAATTGTCACAGTTGTTTTTAACGAAGTGTCTACGTAGGCATTTTTTATGTACTCGGTGCTAAGTTTTTCAGCATGCGATGCTGATATTGCATCCTATTTCTTTTGTTTCATTGAAGTCGAAACCTTGTTAACAATACATTCATGGACATTACTTTCTGTGGTCTATAACATAACTAGTGATCGGTACCGTATGTAGTAATGAAGGAATATATGGTTAATGGGTTGTTTGCTTCTTTTAAGTGTGTTGAAATTTGGTATTCGTAATGGTAAAGTGTTTACTGAAAAATTCCTCTTGAGTATGTCTGAACACCTTCCCCATATTCCTTCATGACACACGTCAAATTATAAATCCAGTCGTTGTGAAATATATATTCTTGAAATTTTACGCATAAAACAAATTGAGTTTCCGCTGGTTTTGTTTTTAACTTGAAAGAAACCTAAACCGAAACACATGTCAGAAAATTACATTCTCTCTTTACTGTAAAACGGTGTAAGTCTGATTATCCCTTTTCACCAACACAAGAAGGATTATGACATCCAAGAGGGTTGTTATGTCGTAACTCCCAAACTAACAGCGATAGACCCATCTCCTTTCTACCTGAGGACGGCTTCCTTATAGACAATTGAATGGTAACACATATATTTTTTAAAAAATCCATATTTTTTAATTAATTCCTTTGGCGTTGTGACTCCAGAATTAGTTGAAAAATTCTTATAGTGTTCATTAAAAGTAGGATACAGTATTTATAATACACGCAATTTAAATTTACATACAGTATAGTATTCTACAAATACTTATTTTGAAATACAGTACTCTTAAGATTTGACATTTCGATGTTTCCCATTTCTGTGTATAGTATTACGAACAAATTGTACATGTACACTACAAACTTTAAACTCACTTAAGAGTATTTTTGTTTCGTTCTTGTGCAAATATAGTAAAATGTACTCTACTGTACTTTACATTACGGTAGTAGGCCTGTTTGAAACATTTACTTTACTTTAAAGTTGTTCTTTCAACATGTAGTGCATTATTACACTACAGTATGTAAATAACTATTTTTCCAGTATAACAGACTCACCCTTGGTTAAATTAAATTCGGTTAAACGAGAATAGTGTATTTCAATGGAGGACTAAAGTCTTGACGCCACATCCAGTTTGTTGCGGAGGTCAAGTCTAAACAAACAGTACCCACATAGCAAAATGACGTCCCAGGGATATATGACGGATCTCCTGGCAGGATATCGGGACGTCCGTAGTACGTCCTGTTTAAGTCCCGTTTATATCCATGGGATGTATAATTATAATTAATCCTTCGTATAACTATACGAAGGCATAACTAATTAAATAATAATAATAGTAAGATCGATTTAATTTATAGAAATTGCAGGTAGGTAATCCCGCACGGCTTTCCGGGGGACCTCCATACGGGATGAACTGTTTATATTGCCCACAGAGTTATCCCACGGACGTCCTTAGGACATCGCTATGGGAGCAGGACCATTCTGACGGTAATGGGATCTAAATGGGACGTCCCAGGGACGTACTCTGCTATGTGGGTACGTTTGATGGCAGAGAGGTAGAGAATCAGTTGTGGAAGGGACGCTTTTTTTTCTTTTTCGAAGTGTTAATTAACTTTGGTGACGATTGAAAACTGAAAGAGGAGAAAATGCTGTCGTGTCCAATCATGTACTTCTGCGTATACAGGATCGAGATTTAATGTAGATTCCATAGAAAGTGCAAGTTAACAGGAACAATATATACATGAAGTTGAGGAGAGAAGGTAATTTTTATTCCGGTAAATTAAGTTTTTATCAAACATATAAATAAGTACTACAGTATTATCTTTTCGGCATCTTGATTTATGCTGTTTCTTGTATGTCCATTTGCGCCATTCTACATAGGGTACAAGGATTTCGTTTTAGCACTAGTATGTATCATCTTGTGTGTGTCCTTAACTATAAACAAATCAGCAACTTCAGTTTAAGCCTCTTGGTGACAATTGCCACTTTTTATTTAATCAAGGTCTCCGGAGTCTAAGATGAATTATCCTGTTAATCACATCAACGTATTTAAAAAAATGGGTTCTGTGACATTGCGTAAAATTTGTTTACTTAAGCAGTTGGCTTCTTCCACTTCCTTTTCTGGTTTTCGTCTTTGCGAAACAGAAAAAGCGACATTCATCTCTTATGTTGTAATAATAATAAATTGTTGAATATCGATGGAACATCACAAACTTACTGCTAACATTTGTTTGTTTGTTTAGACTGTAACATAGTGGATTACCATGGCGACGTACCGGATGTGACGTAAGACTAGTTCTCCATTCGACACCGCGAATCGTCAAGATTAAGGAAAGGAACAAGGAAGGTGGGAATTTGCTGCAAGAAGTATAATAGTTTGGAGCGATCTCTCCATAGTTTAGACATGAAGCTCTATATTACTTTTATGTTGCAGGATCAAGTTAATTTTATGTACACTTAGAAAAAGTTTCAACTCCAATCTGTGTTTATAAGTCTGAAACCTGTATACAACTTGGCACCCAACTGGATTAATATACATAGCAAACTGAACATTTGGAATGTTAATTGTAATTCCAATGGAATATTTGTGTAAGGTAAAGGCACCAGCTCTCGGCATGTTACGGTGGGTTTTGCATAAAGTGCTTCCTGTATATGTGTGTGTAGAAATGAACCCCACTTTTTTTAGTTCATTAGCAACTTCAGATCTTATACGATAATGTAATAGTATAAATCTATTAGGTAATTATTGCTAAATTGGTCTTGTTTTTTGTCGCCAAACGATGAAAGGTTTTCCGCATTTTACGCGATTACTTAAAACATGATTACTGGGACAATGACGAGAACTGGTGCCTTTACCTTATATTTCCATATTGTGAAACTTGGATGTGAAGAAAGTGTAATCCATTTCTATGAATCTGCATGTTATTCACTTGTACTCATATTCATTCATACTTACGTAACCTTTTTTCGTGTTTCCGTAAGATTATTTTTGTATACATTAATTGAAAAAATTTAATAAATATTTTAAATATTAACTTGTGTCATGAATTAATTTGAGTCTCATGTACCTGTCTATAAAAGTATGAGTATTTATTCTACTTTAAAGTACATTTTTTAAGGACAAATATAGTGACTTTCCCTACTACTACTGCACTACCAATTATGTCAGCCAACAGGTAGCGTAGTGAAACGCAAAATAGACCCCACATAGCAGAGTACGTCCCATTTAGATCCCATTACCGTCAGAATGGTCCTGCTCCCATAGCGATGTCCTAAGGACGTCCGTGGGATAACTCTGTGAGCAATATAAACAGTTCATCCCGTATGGAGGTCCCCTGGATGTCCCCCGGAAAGCCGTGCGGGATTACCTACCTGGAATTTCTATAAATTAGATCGACCTTACTATTATTATTATTTAATTAATTATAACTATACGAAGGATATGCCTTCGTATAGTTATACGAAGGATTAATTATAACTATACGTCTCATGGATGTAAACGGGACTTAAACAGGACGTCCTACGGACGTCCCGATATCCTGCCAGGAGATCCGTCAGATATCCCTAGGACGTCATTTTGCTATGTGGGACAGTACGTGACAGTTTCGACACACTGCCAGCATCTGCATCAGACTGAGATGCGTTTAGTCAGGAATATGCTGTTAGTGTGTGGAAACTGTCACGATTACAATCTGACCCCTCGTACATTGTGGCACTCACAAGACGTACTCTTCCCGACACTCCGGTAGTTGCATATCTTCCATCTCATTTACCTCCCACTCTGTAACCTTTGACGAAATCTTGAGTCAGTATTGTAACTGGTGGAAGTAATCAGTCAAGAAAGTAAATAATGGAACTAATGAAACTAGAGGCCAGGATTAAAACCAGAAATAAATTGAAATGCTAATTAATGCAGTAAAAACCACCATTCGAAGTTAAAAACATAAATTAAATGAAGATAAGTTGAAACTAACTAAATTTCCTTTCAGCAAATATAAAGTCCAATCTAGAGACCGCAAAACAAGGGCTAATTACGTTTGTTTCATAAGTTAACTAATTAGAATTTAATCTAGGAATTGAGGGATTAAATTCGGCAGTAGTTGTAACGATAAATGAAGCAAGTATTAAAAACGAAATTCTTTTATGAAGATTTTCAGAGCGGCATAATTAATGTGATAGTGTGAGCTAAAATCGTATTCATTTCTAAAAATTAAAAGAAAGGATGACTGCTTGAGACTGTTGCTTCAAGTTTTTCAATGTTCGTAATGGCGTAATGGAAATGAAGTACAGTTAGGTTGTGAGTGGGAAAGTTATTAAAGTCATGTCAGATGTGCTTTCGTGAGAATCCTAAGAGGGTTTCTAGGGTTGGAAATAAATGTCTTTTTGGGAAAGACAAGGGCTGAAGAATGGTTTGGACTTTCATAGTCAGTAAAGTTGGAAAATGTTGGTTGGCTTAGTGGGAAGCGTGCTGGAGGCCCAGTTCGGTTGGAGAGAGATGCTATTGAAATTAAATGTTTTTCTTTTTTCAGTTCGACGTGTGATATTACAGCATTCTTAAAAATTCCTGAAACGAAGTTAGGTGATATTTCAAAGGATTTAATGTGTGTGTGATAATTGAGTTTGAAGTGATGGTCTGCGTTGTTGATAATTTGTAATGGGGTTTCGATAAAGGAAAATTAATTGGATTTGTATGAGACATCGCCAGCGAGTGGTTATTCCTCAGTTCCCCTAAAAATTTCCAGTTTTTCTTAAAGTGAGAAGTGCTGAGAGAGTAACAGTGAGGTGAGGTTAGCCGCTGTATTAGTTGTGATAGATAGAATTTTGTTGGAAATGAGATGCGATCTTGATGATGGTCGTTGATCTTGATTTAATTTGAATTCATTGAAAGTTGTTCAAGAGTGATTCCATTTCAAATCGTCCAGGCAAGAGTAAAATAGTCCCCATCATGGTCTCAGTTTTCTTTCATATTTTTGCAAAATTATTAGACCCATATTTTTTCTTTTTGCCCAAAAAACAATTTCCTTCGATTTATAATATTTCAAAATGGCCGGCCTCAGCACGAGTAGTGCGAAAAAGAAAAAAATATGTCCAAGTTTAAAAGTTTATTATGGAGAAACTAAAGCACTTAGTAGCATAAGCTGAATGGTAGGAAGAAAACAAAGTAGTGTGCTTCAGTGGAGGGTAAAATTTCCCCTAGTGTTCCAATAGTATTCGCGCAATTAACTCGCAATGTTGCCAACTTTTAAGATTTCTTTTTCTAACTTCAGATACCATTTTTTCGGTACTCATGGGTCGTACAACCATTTGCTTCCATCATCATAAGCGCCTCTATAAAGTGTGTTAAAACTGTAAAGGGTTTGCGTTTCTGATCATTACGTCTCAAGTTACAGCGTCATGAAAAACTGAAAAATTCATTTAGTCGCCATGTTTGGACGCCATTTTCTCAAAAAAAAAACACCTTTTAAAAATCTGAATTTTTTACTAGTATTCGAGAAGTGCCTGAACATTAATATCCTTTTTACCGTTTGTGCGGCCCGAGCCCCTAACCTTCGCAATTAATTATTAAAATTTCGATTTTTGTACTCGTGACAATGTTTTCTGGTGGTTAGAAATGGAAATTTCATTGTTATGTATTATGTTTACTATTGCTAACTTACACAAAATGTACAAAATAGCATATATTCAGTGCATTTCTCATTACAGATATAATACTTCCATAATTAAAAAAAAAGCTGCAACTATGGCAACGACAAACATTTTGACCAATTATGGAATATAATTGATAGTATGATAAATGTTTGACTTTGTTTATGAAACAACAATATTTGTTTATTAGTTTTAAAGAGTGAAAAGTATGTGACTGGACCTTCGGATAACCGTCCCAATGCGCTAACCCCTGCGCCACCCAGTCCAACCGCTTCCCAATTACATCCTTCCACTCTTGATGTGTATTTCATAATAGTGAACATCTCACACGGAAGAAATAATTTCAAAGTTGGAATGGAGGAAAGTCCAAGCACAACTGGGAGTTGTGGTACTATACAGGTGGTTTCGAGAGAGAACATCGACAAAAAGATTGGAAGGTGTGTGATTGGGAAGCGGATGGACTGGGTGGCGCACGGGTTAGCGCATTGGGACGGTTACCCAAAGGTTCCGGGTTCAATTCACGGTCCAGTCACATACCCTTTACTCTTTAATATTAATGATATCTGCACCTACAGAGGCTCGGTGTATAAAGATCGGAAGTTTCCTCCATTCCAACTTTGAAAATATTTGTTTACTTTATTAAATGTTTGAATAATTAGATTCGACATGAATAAAAATACTGTAATACTATAAACTTGTGACTAGTGACAGGAACAGAGCATTGTGGAAACACGGGTTAGTCGTGTGTGCAATAGAAAAGTACTGTACCTGACTTACCTAACCTCCACATATGTTTGTTCACTAATTTTATTAAATTTTCTAATGCGTTTATATATATATATAAAAAAGAGAAAAGTTATTTTCATTAAGAAAAAAATAACCACTAGGATTCGATCCTGTGTTCCTTGAATTAGCTTCCCGACATACCAATACATTAAATTGGCAACTGGAAGCACCTGCTGCTTGGAAGTAATATCTACTTTTAAAGAGTAATGCGCATGCGCGAGAATGGCTCAGCCTCGTGCGCTCTTCCTGTCGCTAGTCGCAAGTATACTATAACACGTTTTCTAGACATTTCAGTTTTAGATAACTAAGTACCAAGACATTCGCTGTTATTACTATGCAGGACGACACTCTGCACAAACAATATTAGACTTCAAAACATTCGTATGGTAGCTATAAAAACACTATAAAGTGATATAAATCAAAATATAAAACTCGCAGGATGTTCAACTTTCCTTTCAGTACTGCAAATCCAACAATTACATTCATCAATATCAAACTAACTGGTGCTTAAATTATCAGTGTTGCCAAGTCCAGATATACCAGTGTTTATTGCTAGCAGAAAACAAAAACACACATCTGTAATGATATTTTCAGTCGGATAAAAAACAGTAACATGTATTTTTCAGGGAAGGGTCTGTTGAGCCAGTCCAAATTCTGGGCGCCTATAGAGTAACCGATAAGCCGCTTAGACAAAAATTCAGTAGGATTCTGTTCTTAACATTCCATTTGACTATGTTAATTTTTTGAGAATTTTTTGTTCAGGCAAAAAAGCACAATTTACAGTTTAATTGGCTATGGGTTCAACGAACCCCCCCCCCCCACTAGTACTGTAAGGGTTAAATATCTGCGACAAGTTGCACGAAAGTTTCTTTCTTTGTTTAAATCATTATTTGTATTCACCCGACGTATCCTTATTGATGTAATAATAAAAAACAACGCACAGTACATACTTTTCTGTTGTACTTGTCTACATAATTTGCAGTTCTTCCTTTTGTTGTTTCGCAGTACATGTCCCTTCTTTGAACTTTGATCCATTATAGCTGCATAAGTTAGTAACACTGATACCTCATATGCATATCATTGGCTTCCTCATCGCCTACAGCAGACCTAGTGCCATTAAAAAAACTACAACCTTGGAATGGCTTGGCAACGCTGATTTCGTCCTATTTCATCCTGCCACAGGTATTTTGTTACCTAAACACATTTCCTTCTTTTTTGTGTTACTTATGGGTGCCAAGTTTTCATATAGGATCTACAGTAAATGTCCATTTATAACCACCAGAAAATCATTGTCACGAGTACAAAATATGTCGTTTGTAGGTTCGTTTGAGTTTGCTTATGTCGTTTTGGCGCTGAAGGCAGGATTAATAGCCTAACTTGTGGTAATCACAGTAGAAAACAAATCTATAGCAAAACA
>JAGDQP010009304.1:0-16877 GCA_022664845.1 Lepisma saccharinum
AAAATGAAATAGAAATAGAACCCTGGGACCATCCGGGAACCGATCACTGGACTTTTCCAACGAAGCTCAATTCTGCATACTCAGTCTATGTCCCTCTCCACTGTTTTCTGGGTACTTTCCATACAGTTTCTCCTGGTGCAGTGGGTCGCTAGTCACACACATCAGATGTATCCTGTAAAAGGAGAAGAAAATTAGAAACGTCAAATATTTCGATATTTTACAAAAAGTACTCAATTGAACGAAATTAAAACTAATATCAAAGATCGGACTATTATTCTTAAGTTTGCGAAACCTCTAAATCACCTTAACATATTAATAAAAACCTGAGCTGGTCCGGGAACCGATCACCGAACCTTTCCAACGAAGCACTCTTCTCCATTCTCAGACCAGGTACCCCTTCTACTGTTTTCCCCATAGTTGTCCAGACAGTCTTTCCTGTGCGGGAAGATGCCGATCACACATGCCAGACCAAACCTGTAAATAGAAAACAAAATTAGAAAAATGAAATAGAAATAGAACCCTGGGACCATCCGGGAACCGATCACCGGACTTTTCCAACGAAGCTCAATTCTTCATTCTCAAACCATGTCAATCCTCCACTGTTTCCTTTGTACTTGTCCAGACAATTCTTCCTGATGGAAACGGTCGCTGTTCATCCGTTAATTGTTTCATTTCACAAATTGTTCAAGAATAGGTTCACGGCAATTTTCGAAACGACTTTAGTCATAACAAAATCACACACACGGACTAATTTTCTTGAAATGTTAGGTTCGTTTCCCCGAACGTCAGACAACTCTTTCTTTGAAATTACGCATGATCACTGAAGATTATATTTTTAAAAAAATAATTTAAGAAGATTTTAAAAAAACAACACGCTTTTCAAGATGTACTAAAAATTAATAAATAATAAATTGAATTAATCTTATGAATTAGAAAATAAAAGCGTGGGTGCTCTTGCTTACTTTATCATAAAATCATAATATCTAGAAGCACCCACGCATTTATTTTCTGATTCATTCGATTAATGCAATTTATTATTTTTTTACTTTTTAGCCTATCTTAGAAAGCGTGTTTTTTTTTTAACCCTTTTCAATTTTTTTTTCGTAAGCAACTCATGGTCATACACCTTTATACCGAATTTCGTTCCTATAAATTCAGTGGTTTGAAAAATGTTTCTGACGGCTATTTTTGATTAAAGATAGTGAGTTTTCGACGTTTTGTTATATTATCGTGACTTACTCATGATGGTACATCTTCATTTAAAATTTCATTTTTCTAGCTCGAATGGTGTTGAAAATGATATTTTGGAGGTCATTTTGGATCCAAGATGGCGACTTTTTCGACATTTTGAAATAGTTTCTTAACCTACTAGTAGTCATGTACCTTCATACCAAATCTAATTTTTCTAGCTTAAACGGTGTGAAAAATGCATTTTTGTGTCCGCCATTTTATATCCAAGATGGCGTCTTTGAAAACGTTTGGTAACATTTTCGTAATCTATTAGTGACAGTGTACCCTTATACCAAATTTCGTTTCTATTGCTCTAGTCGTTGTATTCTACACAGTAAAAAATAGTTGTGTTAATTCAGCACAATGCAGTGTCCCAGCGTGACTACCAGGTATGTGTGTTAAATCAACACAACACCCGGTGTTGATTTCGATACTGGGAGAAAAAAAATACGACTGCAGCTAGATTTGAACATGGGTTGCTCAGTTAGAAGTCCAGCGTCTTACCGACTTCGCTAAATCGTCAGATGGAAAGAGCACAATATAGAAGATAAAAAATCTTGCTGAACTTCAAACACAAAGTAAGTTACTCTCACGACTTATGCCATGGTTTAATCATTTTTCCATTGGTCAATTAGGGATCACAATCCCCATTCATTGAGAATATGTTCCATTTCTATGAAAGCAAGCGCAGCATTTGACATGTTGTTACGATACACACTAAAATCAAAAGAGCGGATTCCGCTCAAATCGAGCGGAAAAAGTGACCGCTCGTTTAGAGCGAATTTTCATCGGAGCAAAGATGAGAAATTTCCGCTCGAAAAAAGAGCGAAAATCTCTGGTATTCTATTTCAATGGAAACCTAGATATTGTATTTGTATAGTTTAATTTCCATCTATTCAGATAGGTACAATTTACATCTTTTGAACATGAAAACGACGCAATAAAATGTACAAAAGTGCGAAAGGGAGCATTAATTCATATGTACTAAAAAGAAAAGTACTGTACTGTGAATGAAAATGAGTAAAATAAAGCTAAACCTGGAGGAGATTTGAATCCGGTACCGTTCGATCAGCTATCGAACGCGTTAACCCCTCAACCAAGGGTCCAACTGCGAGAATGCGTCATCGGAAATGTTTCTTTCGTCTCGTCAGGTACTTGATTACAACGTTGAAAGATTTCTTGTATGTACATATCTTACTCTTGACGTTTTTTGGTGTATTTTACTAACAGAAAAGTTTTAAAGTTCTGTTTTCTCATTTTTAACTATACATAACGCTATAAATTTCACAGTATAGCTTAGTCTTTCGATAACCTTTGCTTTTACAAATGGCGAAGACCAATGTTGACTAGTAGCCATGCCCATGATGCATTGCAAATCGCTCTAAAAAGAGTGGAATTCAAACCGATCTACAAAGATGAGAAATGGAAGCACCAAATCACTCTAAAAAGATGAGAAATCGCTCTTTCACCTTTGACGACTCAATAGAAAACCGCTGTTTTAAGAGTGAAAAAATAAATTACATCGAAAAGAGCAAAATTCCATTTAGAAACAGTACATTTTCCATCCAACGCGATAATGTTTTGTTAGAAACCACTCTTTTTTGATCGAAAATTCCGCTCAAAAAGGAGCGGTCCCGCTTTTCCATCTAAAAAGAGTGAAAATTCCGCTCTTTTGATTTAGTGTGTAAGAAAGCAGTAATGCTGCTGAAGTGTTTGGCTGTCGCCATCTTGCTTGCTTTCATAGAAATAGAATATTCTCAATGAATGGGAATTCTGGCTCTCAATTGACAAATAGGAAGTGATTAAACCATGGGATAAGTCGTGCAAGTAACTTAGTTAGTTTTGGAGATTCAGCAACATATATTTGAAACCATACACTGTTTAAATCTATAGCGTAGTCATTTAATTCAAATGTTGTTCACTAAATATCGTTTGCATCTAGTGCATTTTCTGACTGATGATTTAGCTAAGTCGGTAAGACGCTCGACTTCTAACTAAGCAACCCCTGTTCAAATCTCACTGCAGCCGTAACTTTTTTTTTCCACACTACCGAAATCAACAATGTATGTTATGTTGATTTAACACACAAAAGTGGTAGTCACGTTGGGACACCGCATTGTGTTGAATTAGCACAGCAATTTTTTGCAGTGTATACAACAAGGGTTTGGTGGCCATTTTGTATCCAAGATGGCGACTTTTTCAAAATGTTATTGGTTAATATTGCATTGTCATCCAGTTCTGAGGTATGTTTAAAGTTTCAAGTCTCTCGCTCATCAGGAAGTGAGTTTAAAATCTATTGCAAAATTTGTACCGAACAGACAAACAAGAAAGCAAGTTAATAAAAAAATGGTGGAAGTTGGTCATACCCAAATAACTAACGTAGAAGCTGAATGTATTTTCATAACAGCCTTTGACGGCCTCTGCTATTGCATACCTGTTACTGCAATTAAAAATTGAACTATTTAATGATATTTGGCTCTAACAATAAGACCAACCTAAGACGAAAAGAATAATGCAACATTTTTAATGTACGTATTGAATATCAATGGAAATACATGTAGTCAGATTAGCCAAAGAGCTGTATTTGATGGATCATAAACTATGTGTACAATCTGTACAGTACATACGTCGTAGCTTTTGAAACTGCAAACCGATACTAACGACAAAAATATGGTTGCGCTACACAAGAGACATCTACCTACTCTTACACAGGCCCTATTATATCATTTGTGAAACCGGTTGTGAGCCGTAGGTATACAATCAATTAGGATTAATACGAACATCTGTGCGTCGTGCCAAACTGAGTCTGGTGCCTCTAATAAACTTTCATCGTTCTCCGATCAATTGTTCACTGCAGAGTCGGCTCGACGGGCATTCGAACTGTTCCTGCGAACAGAGCGACACAATTTTTTGGGGTGCCAAACATTTCGGGTGCGACTATATCGTACGAATTCGGAAAATTAAATTACTATTTATGAAGGCCCATCGAAAATTTGGAACAGAGTGCGGATTGACTTAAAGCCGGCTCTGTTTATACGTATACGTTCGAAGATTCCCATGGCTGGTTTGAAGCATCCTGTTGGTTGCTGATCTTTCCGATATTACGCGATCTTCGGATGGTGCGTAAACAGTATGGATGAGAATAAACAACTAACTTGTAAACTTTTGTTTACTCATATCCGCGGAGACATCATCAACAGATGTCATGAAAATTTGCATTATAGCTGTATTCCTGTGTCTGGCAGAATATAGCTTCAGATGGCAACTACGATTTATATAATCCATTTCCTTGCAGGTGTACACTTGGATTTAATCAGAAATGGTTGTTTAGTCCTATTTCAATGTAGACGTACCAAGTCCATTGATAAATACTTTTAGTAATTAAATATGTGTTCTGGACTAAAGCCTTGTCTCGAAGTAATATATATATAATGATTATTGTTACCATGAAAACTGTTAATTTTTTAACATTCAATTGTGATTAAAGCCTTAAGGGCATTTACCTACCTGTAGTTTTGGTGAAGAATCTTCGGTAGGAGACGGGCTAACGGGGCCCAGTGATAAATTGCTCGAATTTGATTTTAATCGATTCTTGGAAACATTCTTAATGTGTTTAAAGAATTTTGTTCACGGCAAGCAAAACTTGAAAGGTCAAATGTATGAGGTCCAGCATATGGAATTCACTGGGAAATGCTTATATTTAGGTAACGGGATAACGGTGCATAATTGGACCAAATTTAATTTTAATCGATTCTAAACATTATTACTGTGTTTCCACAGTTTGTATCGTGGTAATCAAAGAAGTATGAAAATGTGAGGGGTTAAAGAAGGATTTTTGCCTGATCGAGATAAAAGGGCCTGATAATTGGGTCGAATTTGGTATTAATTGATCCTGTGCAACATTATTACACTTGGAATGGAGCAGCCATGTTTTTTTGCAACAGGAGAAAGAAAAAGCAGCTAATTGAGATCAAATTGTCATAATGTTACCGTAATAGTACAAAGTTGTAATGTGTGAGGGCAGAAGGCAGTGCGTGTAATCTAAAAGGAGTTATGGCAAAAGTGTGGATAATTTTGGTTGGCCGTTAAAATATGATGGGTCAAAAGTGAAAATTCGGCCGGTTTCCATGAGTCAAAATTTTGCCAACAAATGTATGTCATGCTCTTAGGATTCGATGGAAAAAGAGATATGAGTTTCACGTAATTATTCTTTTGACATGCGCGAATAGTTCAGAAAGGCAAGAGACGCTGCGTGACAGATATAAAAGATCAGTGTAAAAAATAATTCGGCAGTTTCACCCTGTCGTATGCACTTATGCACACCCTGAAACTTCTTTTTCTAAAAAGTAGCCAAGATCTTACTTTTTCATTAGATCCACGTATCTGAGAGTTCTGGAGGACACTCAAGTTTGACTGTGAAATCAATAATTTTCAATTCAGAAATTGAAGATGGCTGCTTGAAATCCGACATTCAGGAAGTCGCCAGCACTTAAAATGGGCAGGCAAAAGGCCGAATGTTTAAAGTCCAATCAGTGATTCCGCCGTCCCCTCCTGTGGGGGTGTCACCCCACAAGTCCTCGAGATCAACCCCCTACTTAAAAATTTTTACGGTTAAAAATGGATAGAAACCGTGCAAAACTCCATTTACACCCTTCCAATGTTAACTTTACACTAACCCAAACTGAAAATTCTAGCGGAATCCCTGTGCCTGATTATCGTGAAATTTTAGTGAGCACTGACGCTCTGCAATTCGAATATTTACCAGGAGTACGTAGCTCTAAGAAATTGTACTATGATATGTGCTCTTTTAAATGGTGTCCGGTGAAATTGACAAAGGTCAATTTATGTTACTTTAAATGAAATACTCTTGCAGGGGAACCTGACATTTAAGGAAGACAAACTTGCGAACATATTCATAGAAACAATTCTATAAGATTTGTTGCTAAAGAATTAATAGAAATACAGTAATTATTATTATTATTATTATCACTATTATTGTAAACATATTCAAATCATGGAATAATTATTTGCTCAGAATAGAGCACGGATTCTGAAAAGTTAACCTTTATTTACGTTTAAACTGTCAAGGAATCCATAAAAAGAAACTGAAAATGTTAATAAATTTATTGCTAGAAATATAAACATTAATATTTAAAAAGCTGACAAGGTTGGATCATAGTGGTTTCCCGCTAGAGATTATATTTGTCCCGGAAATACCTGGGACCGTAGCAGAATCGAAATGTGGGTCTCGGTGTTCCGAAAATAAGTCTCAGGACGCATAAATATCATGCTTTTCAGCGAAGAAGGGGAAAATTATAGTTTCCTTTGTTTTCACACGATTATATTCTCTTCAATTTGAGAGTACGGTTGTTCAAAGAGAAAAAAAAACTTGAATAGAACATGGATTCCGTTAAGTTCAAAATTCAGCTACCTTCATATTAAAAAAACGTTTGTTCAGTGTTGTTAGGTTCCCGTCGCTATATTTCCCTAAAAAATACTGTATTTTTTTCGTTTTTTGTAACATTTCGCGAATTTTAAGTTTTCTTTAAAAATTAATATATTTTTTTTAAAAAAATGTGCCAAAAAGGTACAACAAAATTTCCCGATTTTAGTTTTTTCCCCTTTTACTTTTTTGGCTCAGATTTTTCTTGCAATTTTAGAAGTAGCCTCCACTGTGATTACTTAGGTGCAGAGTGTTGGACATAAAACTGACGTAGATTTTAACGCAAAGAAGTTAATTAAAGTGTTTAACCCATTTTCATTTTGCAGATTTTAAAGATTTTTCTAAATTTGGAGTGTCTCGGATTTTTACTTTTGAAACCCGCACAAATCCAGTGGAGACAGAGCATATAGAGCAGGATGATGTATGTAGTCGTACATCACCGAAACTTAAGGTGCTATGGAGCATGGGGAGAGGAGCAATGTGTTCTGAAACTTCAAATTTCACAGATAGGATATAATAGACATCATGCAAATTTAAATTAAATATCTTGAAAGTGGTTAGAACAATCGTAATGAAACACACAGAACATTTCATCCTCCTTTGATTGCCATAAACCAAATTTTTGCAACACAGTAATAATGTTGTCTATAGAGTCGATTAAAATCAAATGTGATCCAATTATCAAATGACCCCGTTATCCCGTTACCTAAATATAAGCATTTCCCAGTGAATCCCATATACTGGATGGATTCCATCCATACTTTGACCCCCTTATATTTCATTAAGTTTTTGGTTGCCGTGAACAAAATTCTGTAAACAGATTAACAGTGTTCCCTAGAATCGATTAAAATCAAATTCGACGAAATTATTATTGGGCTTCGTTAGCCCGTCTCCTACCGAAACATCTTTAGGGAAGAAAGACGGAATTAAATTTCAACGACTCTCCCCCGTATAGTTATTTGGTGATAATTCTTAGGATACCTGTCACGGAATAGGCCGTTCCCTTTCGAAGCTACCATGAGGTCTGTGTATTAGCACTTTAAAAATCATGGCAGGCCATTTATTTTCAATCTACTATCCGTGTCGTCTCCTAATTTGTAACAAAGATCAGTAAATGGTCAGAAATCTAAGAGAAACTTTGTGTTCTTATTTATTGGTACGTTAATAATGAGTGAAATCCATGGATTGGAAAGTGCTTTAATGTTCGTTTGCTGTATGCTATTATGTGCACAAGGATTTGTAATATTTTAAAATGGCAGAGAAAAGTTTGAAACTTCATCAGTGTTATAGTACAGACCTTACTATTTCTTTATTATTTTCTTATTTATTTCACCTTTTTATTATTTCACGAATCAAAGTTTCAGGCATTCAGGATCCATTTCATCGCCACTTATTGTTTGTTCATCGAAAAGTGTGTAGTATTCAATATTGTACGGTTGAATTCAGATGTCTTCTTTAATAATTTATGTCGCTTTTTCCACGATTCGAAGACGTTCTTCCAATTCATTATTTTTTATTAGTGTACCATTCTTCATCCAACAATTTATAGGCACGTGAATATTACTTCTTTACCAGATAAAGTTCGACCTTCTGTTATGAAAAAATCCCTCTCCATAGTGACGACTAAGCTTTTTCTTCAACTGATTGTCAGAGTAACCAACATCACCTCAAACAAAGGTCTCCATTAACTTCCGTAGGTGACCAAGAGAATATTGACACTCATCCTTATTATCAATATGTTCAATGAGTTTATCGAAAGCTTGGAGTCTAATTTCATCCACAGGTCTCGAAACTTTGCTGCTTTTCTCGCCAACAAAGAAGTTATTGTAACAATTATGATGATATTTGTCCTCTGCTGCTACAAGATCAATAGCATTTTCGATTCTTTCGATTACCCGTTGTCCTTCAATGTCTCTCCTATTTTTCGTCCATGTTTTGAAACTCGAGAGTTCTCACCTCATGAACATTTCTTTCCGTATTTTTGCTTTTTTGGCTCTACCTTCTCAGATGTCTCTTCTGCACAGAACAGGCAGTCTATTTGGATATTTAAAACACGTTCGATTGCAGATCGTAACGTCAAACTAACAAACGAATTTTGAAAGGAATCACTACTTGTTTGTTCTGCACTATCTCTCTTATACTACACAATTACATAGTGTACCTTCCGTGTGTAGTTTTTCGGCATGCAACATGTATGGTAATGCTGCTCGTATTGCAGAAGTTCATCTTTGCGAGAACTAGCATCATAGCAAGTGTCAAGTCCACAGGTAACTTCTACAGTATCTCCAGAACTTGACAAAGAATTTCCATAAATGGCCTACAGTCGACTTTGTTCCTTTATAAACCAGAACTGTCGTTGCTGTCAAACTCACAATACAAAACGGAACACCTTCTTCAGCCACAACTGAAACAAACCCACATAGGCTTTTATTTGACGTTGACTTTAATTATTTCAGCGTACAAACGAATAAAGGATTAGAAAAACATTAAACACATTTCATTGTCACTATTAATCAGAAGAATTCAATTTTTTTTTTCCTTCATCGACGTGAAACCTTTATTTTAAAGATTTTAAAATAAAGAAAAAGAAAATGGTAGTGAAAGAAGATATTTTTCTTCGATAAAAAGTTATTTTGAAAATCTACATTAATTTAAGGGGCTCTGGTACTCTAAACTACCTGGAGCGTTAGCCCATTTTAAAAGTTTTTAAAATGCAATGTTTTTAAAAAAATTCTCCCTTATTTTTAATGTTACAAACTTCAAATTTTACCCACATCTAGAGGAGATACATATCTATGAATGGTATGTCTCACAATTTCAACATACTCAATAAATCAGTGTCGGTGTTTTACTTTGAGAAAGCGGCAACGTTGTATTGCGACGATTTCATCTGCACACCTGCTGTTGAAATGTTCACAATGGTTAGTGACTCATGAATGTTCTTCCCTGCTTGCTTCTAGCGATAACACCTCCCGCACGGTCACTCGAAACTCCCTCTCTTTACTTACTTCGTTTTACTTACATGGACAACATGAATAGCAGCGAAAATATTTTAAGTGTAAAAGGAAACGCAAAACTCGTTATTCTTGCCGACCGAATAAATTTTGGCTTCAGAAACATGAGCAACGAGTTTCCTTTGGTAAAGGTGCGTTATGGTTTATAACAAACCTCATTCAAAGAAACTACTGCAGATAGCGAAAGCCGTTTGAGAAATGAACCGCAAAGCACAAACATGCTCACTAAGTGACCAAAATGGAAATATTCCCTTTCGAAAAAAAAACTCAGTTGCTGTAGTCCAAAATGTCTCTCTGCCGCAGTGTGCAAAGTATAGTCCAGGTGTTGGAAACTACAGGGGTCTGGGGGCGCAGCCCCGGCGAGGAAAGCGAGTCACAAAATTATATATATTTTTAGTAACACCATCCGATCTTTATTTCTTATATTAATAAATAACCATTTAGCATTACCAGTTATATCATTCTCGAAAAACTTATGTAAGATGTGTAACAATGAGTAATGTTTGCAATTCAATTTCGATCTCAATCCTAATATGGAGAAAGCGTCTGTCAAAAAAAAGTTTCATTATTATGTCTTGGTCTTGGTTTGCTCATTACTATCCGTGATAAGCATATCAGTCTTGCAGTCTAGGTCTACGGTATGCAGGACCAAGACTTTACATTGAAGACCAAGACCAGATATGCAAGACCATAGACTTGGTGCTGATCTTGTTTTGCTTATCACTAGAAACGATATAGTTTCGCTACTTTTCAGATGTGTTTCTTAGCTATACTTATAACATTTCTGAAGACGACATCGCCACGATGTTTTTTAAACTATACAAGGAAATGATTATGAATATCAATAAGTATCATGTTTTTTCTTCAAGAAGTTATATCAAATGTTCGATACCTTTTTACTACTAACTGGAAAACAAGAACAATTCCTCCCTCGAACAGGGGCGGAAGAGCTATGTTCATACGCTCCTGGCTCATAAAATCAAGTAAAAACGAAATTAGCATATTTCGTGAAGACATTATAATAATTTCTAAAATAGCAATTTTGACAAAACGGTAGTAAAATTGATATTCTCTATGTTCACTAACCATATTTATGACGACCAATACTTGGCCAATGGGCAACATATCTACAAATTTTGGTGATTACAATGTTTATATTTGCCTATTATTTTTAAGACATTACCGCATTCACTTTGGCCGAAAATACGAAACGACATACTTCTCGATTTCTATGCTAACGATTGCATAGACCTACAAATCTGCGCTAATTGAAATAAACCAGTCTGATGTCTTTTCTTTCTTTCGGCAGCGTCCATCTCCAAAGTAGGCATTGATCAAGATACGTTTACAGAAAATTCTTTCGAGCTTCGGCGTGAGGAATTACGTCACTAAAATGTTCTGTTTATTATTTTCTCAAAATATTATATACGTCGGATTCACACGACGTCACATTTTGAAACGTGATAAAGAAATAAGAATTTGAATGTTGGGTCCAAATGATTCAGACTACGAAATGCCCCCCCTGACTGCTTCAGGCCTTTCTTTTATTCTTTGCTACACAGCGTGTGTGGGGGAGATTGCTGGTAGAGCACTCACTTTCTCGGTACTAAGGCCCTTTCCACACGAAGCCACCATGGTCGCGCCACCAGAAATTTTGGTGGCGCTTCTCGTTTTATGTCCCTTTTTACACGAAGCCACCATGGTCGCGCCACCAACCGTGCCACCAGTTCAAAAATGGAGCTGGAAACAGTAGATACTGTTGATTCTCTGTTCTCACGTTTAAGTAAAAGCCGAAAGTGGAGAAAAAGTAAATTTTTGGTGCATCCATTATTACAAGATTAATCAACGAAAGGAATATTCTACACATTGTACAATAACCTGCGACAGAATTCGAAAAATGCTTTTTATTTCACGCGGATGAGCATTGCAAGTTTTGATGAGTTGCTACAATATTTTAAAGACGAACTGACTGGTGTGGATACAAACATGAGAGTCAGCATACTCGATAAAAAAATTAATAGGCGGACAAACTATCAGACAGACAAATTCACAGTCAAACAGAAACAGAAAACTGATCTAACGTTTTCATGTTTTCAAAATGAATAAATTAGCTTAGAGATTCATATAACCAGTTATTCTGTTAACCAGTTATTCTGTTAACCAGTTATTCTTTTAACCAGTTATAGCCCGTCACCGAGAAAAAGATGTTCTTTTCGATTGAAAGTGAATGGGCTAACTCGTAGTAGGCTGAAATTACGTACTCAAAGTGACATAATAGTGGAAGCTGAACGACACATCAGAGGATAGAATAGGGACTGCGCCCCCATCAATATTCGTAAACAACTTAGAAGAATTCACACAGGTGGCACTTGAATTTTCTTATCTCTTCTTCTATTTTCCGAACTCTCTAACTAATTTTCAATTTCATTTCAATATTTTATTACTGTTACATTGTTCTGAAGAAGAATTCATCAATAGTTAATCAATTATGGAACTTACTCGGGCGCAGAGCCTGCGGTCGGAAAAGCTGTCACGGCGGGGGCATTGTGTACTCTGAGTCTCTGTCGCGCCGCAAGCGGGTGAAATGCCCGGAATTGGTACCATCACCATCCAATCATGCATAATTAATATTAGGAGAATAATACGAAGAAAAGACTGGCGGCATGGATTCTCCGTTCCGACGGGGGCGGTGAGTGCTCTGAAGAGCCGTCGTGTCTAGGGAGTACGCTACACCCCCTAACACCCTCCCTAGACTCCGATAACACCCCCCTAAGGAAAATCTCTGGACACCCCCCTAAGGGGGGTGTTCTTTCGCAACATTTAATAGTGAGAAATCCCTGGAATTTTGATTTACAAATACGGAAGTTATGGTAATACACAATCAAATCTTGGTAGCAGTATTGCATTTATTCTGAAGAAATATCTTCTATTGGGCTGCATTCCTTTCTTGTCGCCTCACAAAAATCCATCAGCAGCAAAAGAAATGAGGCAGAAAACAATAAACATCTCCGTATGAAAACACCTGTTTGGTGACTGCTTCCTGAGGTGTTAGAGTGCAGAGATGATAGACTTTCTTCAGATGCACATCAACATTCACTCATTATCTTTTGAGTTATTTTGTGTGCATTGTGGAAAAGGCGAAACGTATCACAATGAAGAGGAGAATTATTGAAACAAAGGAACTAACATTTATTTTTCTAATTTAACTCAATCTTTGTTTTATAACTAAATAAATGGAAATAAAAGTAACAATGTTTAAAAACTTGATGCGCCGACCTTTCCAATACCTAACTCTGTGTGTTCTTCAGGGTTTTATTTCATCATACTCTCATTCATTCAATAAAAAAAAAACGGTAAGATTCATCTATGTCAACGCTAACGAACATTTTGTGATACAAAAGCGATATGAAATGAAACACCGAGCGGCCGTGGCTCAATGCTTTGGCGTTGGATTCCTTTTCCGGAGGTCCAGGGTTCCGTTCCTGAAGACGGCCATCCTCACTGAAGTTTTCATAGATGTCTTATTATGCAAATGTCTGGATCATATCGTATTCTATGTCCGTTTCCGTCCAATTCCCTTTGCTATTGTTCATGCTTGTTGTTGTTTCTAAGCTCGAATGTAAAAGTCTCCGAGTTGTATCTGGAGATACCAGAAATAAATAAATCTTCGGAAGTGATAACGCTACTGGACCTGGACGCTGCTCGTGACGTTTAGACATATACTCACATATACAGTTACAGACAGACCACAATTGGCTGTAGACAAAGTTATATGTTTCCCCACCTAGATCCCAGTTAAATGTGGTATCATTCAAACACTCATTCATTTCTGCCAGTCTTCAGTACTCAGACTAGCACAAAGACACATACAGACAGACAATAGTTAAAATAGCTTCTTTCCCCCTGAACGTGCTACGTTGTCGCTAGAGATAAAAAAGAGAGATCTCAAACAATTTCCTTAGTCAAGATAAAATGACGTTGACTACATAGTTTTTTTTGTTGTTTTTTTTTTCAATTTTTTTTTAAAAATTCTACTCTCAGATGAAATGTTGAGCACTGCAGCCGTGCGTGCGCTTTCTCTTATTTATATTGGAACTGACAATATTTGAAATTCGAAGAGTATAGATAAGAGAGGTTTCTCGCTGTCAACATTTCATCAGGGAATCGTGATTTCTGAAAATTTTAATATTTCATTAAATTTAATATTTTAATAGCGACATGCCTGCTGGTGCCGACCGGGTAGCCGTACGGTCTAAGGCGTTAGGGCAACGACTCGAAGGTCCCGGGTTCGATTCCTGGTAGGGGAATGGGTGTTTGTGGATTTTAACTTGGTGCAAAGGGTCGAATCGTGACGGACCGAAATCAAAAGTATTACTAGACTGTCCCATAGAAAATAAAGTTTTTACGTTCATAAAGGTAATAGTGACATCCACTACTTTGAATCTTTGGCGTACTGGAACTCATTACAAACCATGGACTATTCATCGCTTTCTGTTAATTCGCCACTTTCTTGCAGAGTTTATACGGTTTGGAAATCGAAGCGTGAGGGCATGCCGTGGTCCAATCAGCATGTGTTTCTGGGTTGGCTCCCGGATATCCATATGGTTAACGCTCTCGCCCTTGGTGAGAATGGTTCCGGGTTCGATTCGCAGAATTTTATACTTATCCAGTATCGTGATAAATATTGTCGAGATACTTTGAATACAAGAAGGAGCAAATTGGGGTCATAGAGCCAAAGTACAACTGCGACGAGAGCCGATGTGCTGACTACGTACTACCCAACAAAAAGCCGTTTGAATATTATTTTATTTTATTTATGGCATTTAAGATCTCAGGATCAGGCCGAGCAAAAGGCTGTCTGGTACACCTTGGCGCTCTACAGAATATCGTACCATTAGTTTAAGTTTGAGTTAGTAGACATGATTTTAGGTGTTCGAAACGTCAGTGTGGCTAATTTCTGCATGATTTGAAAAAGAAACGAGATCATGAGTAATATTTTCTTGTCGTGAAAGTTTAAAGAATTTTATTCAAATGTCCATCAATGCTTTGATTGGTAGCGACAGAAAAGCGAAAAATAGATACCAGAAACGTTCCTCCGGAAATATACAAACGTTTGTAGTATACGTTAGCGACTAACCTGAAAATAACCTTATTGGTCTAAAGTTGAATTTTACCTTTTTAATTTGTTTCTGCTTCTCATTGAGCATTCCGAAGACGAAAAAAAGGAACTGAAAATTATATTTGACAATCCGTAGGTCAATTCACCATAACACTGTTAGGAAGAACTGAATTTGTGGAAGTGGATGCCCAGATTTCAAGATTTATTTGGAAATCATCGATCACTCGATCACTTTGGGCATCGATCCGAGAACCTTGGAATAAGAAGTGCATATAATTTTCACTAAGTTATTTTATCACCTATGATGTAATTTTGATATACACTCCAGGAGAGCTTACTTATATTTAAAATGTATTATATTTTGCTCTAAAGGCATGGATGAGGTAAATAATCTCTTTCATAGTAATTAAAATTTAATAGTAGATATCTGTCCAAATTTTACCAAATTAAGGCTTGCGAAAGCTAGACAAGTGCAAAAAGACAAATAAGAATATATAAAATTATTTGAAATATATTAGTTCTGTTGGTAATTCATTCTAATCGATGAAAATGATCCGAAACATGAATATCAAATCTCCTCGTAGTCTAAAATCAGTTTCCTACCGAATGACATAGGAATAAGTTGTTTGATTTTCTTCGCAAGTAATTCAAAATAATAATAATAATAATAATAATGATAATAATGTTTGCTATTTACAGATAATTAATGTAGTTGTCCTTGTGTAGTTATGCACAATTCTCATGTTGAAAAGTATGACAAACAGAAACGCGCGCGCGCACACATACCCACACACACGTGTGTGCGCATGTATGCATACATGGTAAGATATCATGGATGACTGTATAATATAGTGTATAAGTGAATATGAATTACACCCCCCCAATAACTTTAGACACACCCCCTTCGACTACATTCCTGGCGTACTTCCTGGTCGTGTCACCTGCAGGTTTAAGTCTCCTGGGGATGCTTTACCTCTTATTGAATTACCATTCATATTTATATATAAATAACAGTATAAATGAATAAAAAGCTGTGTTCTTCTAAATAAGATTCATAATAATAACCGTTCTAGCCAAACCTAGTTACACAACACTTAATACAACCTAGTATAAGCAGTTATCTTGGAAAGGGTTTCTATAGGAAAGAATTAGAATAGAAACATATACTCAAGTCCCTTGTTATTTTGTTTTTGTTTGTAGTGTAGTTTATGTCTGTTTTTTTACTCGTCCTCGTCCTTTGTCTTGTCTTTGTCACCAACAAAACTGTAACTATCAAAATAAAGGGGGAAAAAATTGCTATGATGATACCCGGCCGATTTTTTTTTTTATTTTAGCTAATTGGTCTAAAAGCCCGGGAAACTGAGCAGATGAAAAAAAATGCGCCCCCATGATGCAAATCTGTCCCCATATCCCCGGGAGCTGCGCCTCTATAGGGTAAGTTTGCCCCATTAATTATAATACACGCGTGATGATACACCTACATACCAAATTTCGTTTCTTTAGCTTCTGTGATTTGAAAAATTGGTTTCTTGGCGGCCATTTTGGATTAAAGATGGCGGTTTTTAAAAACATTTTCTTGTATTGTCGTGACCTACTCGTAATAGTACACCTTCGTATCCAATTTCATTTCTCTAGCTCGAAAGGTTTGGAAAATGGTTTCTGGGCAGCCATTTTGAAACCAAGATGGGGACTTTTTCAAAATATAATATTTTTCTAAGCTAGTCTTGATAACACACCTTTAAACCAAATTTCGTATGTCTAGTTCAAACGGTGTTGAAAATGAATTTTGGGGTCCACCATTTTGGATAAAAGATGGCGTCTTTGGAGACTTTTGTAATATATTCGGAATATACTAGGGATGATGTACCTTCATGACAAATTTCGTTTTTCTAGCTCCAGCCGTTTAGGCTGTGTATTGGCTACTGAAAACGTGTTTTTTAGGTGACACTAGTTCTTGCAGATTTAATATTTTTCAGTCTCAAGAACGAAAAGTGATGATAGAACGTAACATTAACTAACTAACTAACTCTATGGCTTATGGAACTCGCAAGTTCATCGCCGCAGTAACAAA
>JAGDQP010009304.1:30555-59736 GCA_022664845.1 Lepisma saccharinum
TTAAATGGGGAGGTGAAAAGGTGAAAGAGGAACTTGCTAAATTATTCTCAATGTGCTTGAGGAGGAGAGAAATACCCTCAAGTTGGAATAATGCTAGCATCATTTTGTTGTACAAGAAAGGGAACAAAGAACGCATCGAGAACTACAGGACAATTAGTTTACTGTCAGTTCTATACAAAATGTTCACTAAAATTATTTTGAATGGTATTTATTGTCTTTGGCGAATGGTTGGACTCTGGTTTTTTCATGAGCCTCTCCAGTTGCACGAAGACTCCGCCAAGTGATCGTTGCAATATTTATCTTTCGGTTTGTTGAAAATGTTGATCGTGATTCGAAATAAAATTGAAAATGTGAAATGTGGTTTATTTGTTGTATGCGCTAAATAAGAGCATCAAATGTGCGAGTTGGGTGCTAATCGTTCTGGATTGTTTTTATTATTATTATTATTATTATTAATTATGGAAAACTGAAGTGCATTGTTCCTCCATCATCTACCTGGTGCCTGGCGTGACCGTTGTACGGAAGATGTATCTGTATTGTAAATTGTTTCAATGTTCTTAATTTGAAGGGAATATTATAAGAAGCATTATTCGTACATTAGTGTTACTTTGCTTTTGAAACATCCTGTAGTTGCTAGATCTAAGTTACGGAAAGAAGGCGCATATCTTTTTCTGTTCTGTTCGCAAAGCTTAATTTTCGTTAATAATCTCATTTTGTCGATTTTGAAAGAAGTTTTCTGCTCTACTCTACAATAAAAAGCTCAACCATTCATATCAAACGTGTATAAGAGTATGAATATCACATCAAGACTTCTTCGGCTTTCTCACTTTGCAGAGTGTAAAGTTTTTTTTTTCTTTACCTATTATTAGATCTTCAAAGACAAAGTGATGGTTGGATGTCGGGTGAATGTATATTAGTCATCTGGAGTGACATCTTCATTACATAGACTACCAGCTGTCATTGAGGTAGGCCTAGTGTGTACTATCACCCCCAGGGGGTATCCCAATCCAATCATATGAGTTTTCAGAACTTCTCTCTAGCAGCAAACGCAAGAAATACATGAATTAGCACGAATACTCCACTTGTCAAGAGAAATGTTCTTCTATTCTGCACACCTGCACTCAATGGCATATACGAGCAAAGAAGACATTCAATAATAGAAATAAAAGCAATGCAAACCAACTAGTTATTATCATAATGCAAATGTACAAATCCATAATGATTGTTGTTGTTATGCAACTCATTTCTTTAATCATATCAGTAACCAACGTAGACAATGTTCACTCCTTCCAAAATATCCAATAGATTTACACCTAATTAACATCCGGTTCATAAACTATTCAATATGCTCAAGATGGCTTCTAAGCTGCTAGAAAACAAAATTGCAAACTTTATTTTGTATGGCCATTTTTAGTAGCTTTGACTTCGGCCCGTCACGATTATGAACGCGATGCTAGTAATTATTCACATCCATGTCCCAGCCGGGATTCGAACCCGGGACCTTCGAGTCGCTGGCTAAGTGACCTAACCTACAGGTTTCCAGGTCGGCACTTCTAAAATGCTGTTAAGTCCGCATATTTTATCACCAAATATAACATTCACCATTCACATATTAAGTCCATAAATAGCAAACAGTTGTATTATTGCCAACTCATTTATCAAACACGATCGCTTGAATTACTTAAGGTCATGTCCATTATAATTCATGCTACTACCTGAAACGCAATTTGAAGATTATTATTATTTAAATCTTACCAAGGCTAAGAAAATACTTAAAACTCTTAGATACTTATTTCTCGCTTCCGATGTGCATTTTTTTATATGGTAATTTAGTTATGTATAAAGCTTGATAAAATAGTTCCAAAATCTGGTATGCATACGTTACATATTTTGACAATGTTTTTTTTTAGGATTATCTTAAATAGTGTACATTTTCTGCCCTTGTAGTAGAATTCTGGTAATAAATTTATCTTATAAGTGAATAACATGCAATCATCTTTTTTTGTTAAAATTTGATGAGTGTATTTCAATATTTATTTTTTTAAAAGAAAATGAGGAAAAGTACTGTTTGTACCAGTTGTCGGCTACGTGTCAAAAGGAAAATAAATATTGATAAAAACAAATATTCAGAAATACTGGATAATTTTCATTTAGGCCTATTAGAAATACATTCATATAGAAAAGACTAATAACATAATTATATCTATCAACATTAAATTAAAATGGATATATGGCATTTTTCTCGTAGAAATTATCAGGCTATCGTGAGATATTTCATCAGAATAATATCGTCCATTACATAGACCTACAAATAAATTTAGTAAGTGTGATAGAAAAGGTCTAGTGACTCTCAAAATGAAACCAAATCTTTAACATTTCAAGTCCTTGTAGTAAATGTTGAACTTGTAGCAGCCTCGTCCATATTGCTCAGTATTGCACTACACCTTTATAGAAAAAAAATAATATAATAACTTTCTAAAGACATACTTTACTTAAACAATTCGTACCAGAAAGTAAAATATAATTTTGTTTATGCATGACTGAGAAGAAAAGCATGAGACACGCTAATTGAAGAATTTTTAAAGTGACTGTATATGAGAGAGCGCCCCATGCTTTTCTTTTTAGTCATACATAAGCAAAATTATTTTTTACTTTTTACTACGAATTGTTTAAGAAAAGTATGTCTTTAAAAAGATTTTTTATTTTTTTTTTTACCTAAATCATAAAGTGTTCTGCAACCCATCAAATGCCACAGCGTTTCAGGCTAGTATTCATGAATATATATATTAAAATATGCTTTTAAAATATATAAATATATGAAAGTAACAATAGAACATTGTATTGTTACCCGACTTACGTCGCTGTGCAAATTTTCATCATTAAAATGGCAAGATTTGAGGACACCACGAACCATTATTAACGTAAAAACAAAACGTTGAAAGGAATGTAAAAATGATGTTCGTCGGGTTCTTGAGGATGCTGCTAAAACTGATTGTTTGTGGGTTTCACATTCACAACCTTCGTCAAGAATTTACCGAATCATTAACTAACGAATTAATGTATTTTAAAGCTGTCGAAGCTACTTTACAACTCGTCAATTCTTAAAGAAGATTGGTGAAACCTACTCTGTTAAATTATTAGGAACAAAAGAAACATAAATTTAAGATCCCAACAAAACTAGATAAGAAGCTTCAATTATAGGTCACCCTGGCCGACAATAGGAACACTCGTGAATTCTATAAACCTAAATTCGACCACAATAATTTATTTAACATACTATTGCGTATTTTTATATAAACTGAAAACAGAACATTGGAACAGCTAGAAAAACAATTTATATTTTTGAACTATTAAAAAAGACATAGTTTTGCCGTAAAGTCTAGGACCCTCTTCTTATCTCTCAAATAACATCAGAGAAGCCAGATAATATAAATTTATATCAGATAATATTATTTTTTCCCAGTATAGAATGTCAGTTGGTATTGCTGGTAACATTTAAATATAAAGTCAAATCTGCCCAAAAACTAGATATTTCTTTATAGACATTTTATGTGACATAAGTCTTGTTTTAATGATATTTATGTGAAAATGGCCGTCCACTAGTGTATGTCCATGGTGACTGGGACCCTCAGCCTAAAGATAGAATTGGTAACCATATAACAAATGAAATTCTGTAATTAGCACAATGACTTTGGTATGTTTACGAATGTTAATAAAACGAAAGGCAAGTTTAGCAAACTTAAATGAGTAACTATCATGGAAATTATTTTCCTCCATCGCTGTAGACTAAAAAAGAAAAAGTCACTCAAAACGTTATTTCTTCCATTATGTTTACTTCTTCAAACTTCTCAACTCCATTCTATATTCTTAGGAGAAAAAAATAGTAAAAAAAGTTATGTTGACTATTTACATTTGTCCTAGATGGATTACGTAGAACAAAAAAGTTTTTAAATTAAAAGTTCTGTCAAGGTCAAAACAAAGTAAGTCCTGTGCCTGTCTATCCTCTTCATTTCCTTTTTATTCTTCCGTCATATCTTCTCAGGCTTATTCCTGGCTTTCCTCTGTGTTAAGACCATCGAGTTCTACGTAACGATAATGGACTGATCGGTTAGTGTCGAAACATACATGCCACAGTAAACATTTAACCTCGATTGTCCACTTCCAGTCTAATCCAATATGCACCAAAATTTCAGTTCTAACTCAGTATTTTACGATTGTTATCACTATGCGGGCAATTTTCTTTTACGTCTTAATTTTTTAGTTATGAACGTACCGGAATGCGAATATAGGCCTAATAGTACATGACGTGAATAATATTTACTTTCTTCGCAATAATTGAGATAAAAATCAAACAAGCGGGCCACACAGCGATAACTAACGTTGAAGACAGAGAACTGAAATTTTGGTAAATATTGGTTTAGACTTTAAAAATTTTAAAAATTAAAGGGGACAAAAAGGGACTATCATTGAATGGTTTGAATCAACTGTTTGTATACGCGGATGATGTAGATTTAATAGGGGACGATATAGATGCACTACAAAGCAACACCGATGTCTTAGTAGAAGCGTGCGATGAGATAGGTCTACAGGTAAACATAGATAAAACAAAATACATGGTAACAAGCCGAAGCACAGGGAATGAAGGAATTAAAAACATAAGAATTAGGGATGAGGTCATAGAGAAAGTAAACAAATTTAAATACTTGGGAGCATACGTAACAAACAAAAAATGAGGTCACGGAAGAAATAAAAAGTCGCTTAGTATCGGGGAACGCATGTTTCTACTCAGTCCAAAAACTTGTAACATCGCGATTAATATCAAGGAAATTGAAATTAAAAATATACAGAACGGTTATTCTGCCGGTAATACTTTACGGTTGCGAAAGTTGGAGTACGACCCTAGCAGATGAACATAAATTGCGTGTATTTGAAAATAAGGTTTTGAGAAAGATATATGGGCCGAAACGGGACGAGATGACTGGAGAGTGGAGGAGACTGCATAATGAAGAACTCCACGGACTGTACGATTCACCAGATGTTGTAAAAATAATGAAATCGAGACGACTAAGGTGGGCAGGGCATGTAGCTCGGATGGGGGAAAAACGAAGATTATATTCTATCCTGGTTGGAAGGCCCGATGGAAAGAGGACATTTGGAAGACCGAGACGTCGTTGGGAGGACAATATTAGAAGAGATCTTCGAGAAGTAGGTGTTCGTGATGAAAACTGGCTTGATATTGCCCAGGATAGAATCCAATGGCGAACGTTTGTTACTGCGGCGATGAACTTGCGAGTTCCATAAGCCATAGAGTTAGTTAGTTAGTTAGTTAGTTAGTAGTCCGATACCTAATTAGTTGAATGATTTTCATTTTTTTTTAAGGGTTACAACCTTTCATCTAAGCGCCGACGATATATTATAGGCTTCAGCACGTTTATGAAAAAGACCGACAAACTTCGGGACGTGGTTCCTCATATCAAAACAAGACGAAAGTTCCTCTAACAAGTTTTCGAAATGTGAATAGTTCTGAAGCTACATACAGGCTGCCGAAAGCGTGGGAAAATGAACTATAGAGCTTCATATTTCTAACAGCTTAAGGAAAGAATAATTTTTCTTCTTTTCTAATGAATGACCCAAAGATACGTGGCTTAGTTAAAACATTATTAACAAATCGGAGATTTTTTAAAAAGTGTCCCAGCTTCCCATATACAATTTAGTACAACCTTCTTCTTCTTTTTTTTAATTTATTGTACATGTTAGGTTTGGACATTTTTACATTGGATATAATTTTACACTTTCGACAGTTTCTTGTAGCTGCGGACATTTTTTACTTTGGACATTTTAAATTTTGCGCTTCTTTTCTCTGACCAGTTTTTAGACACTTTAGATTTCGGTCATGCAATGCTTTGAACATTTTGCGCTTTGGGCACCTTGCTTGAACATTACGACCTCGAACGTTCCAAACAGATGTACTTATTATTCACTTATATTTCAATATTTTGTATTAAACACTGCGTTAAAATGGTTTTACACCTTAACATTGGACATTGAAGAATGACATTGTAAGGTTTCAAAAGCATCTTTTTCATGAAATAAAGATGGAATGTTGATATGTATATCATTGATTTGTTGTGTGTGCTATTTCTTCCTGTACGGTAAAAATTATTATTCAGTATTAGTATTTTCTTTTCCGAAATTAATTAAATAAAAGTTATTTATCAGCCATTTACTATTCATAAACGCTGTAGATATAACGATGGAACCATTCAAGTATAAAATATTTCTAAACTCAAATTACAATTTTATTTTAGTCACACAATGAAGAGAAATAAGACTTCAGGCGTTCCGTAGATGATTTGATTGGGACGCGGGGCTATGAATCCCAAAGCAAGGACGACTGGTTGACTTAAATATAAGTTCCTTGTAAGCTCCGATTATTCCACTCCCCAGTCCCCATGTGCCTTCTTCAGCACTTGTCTTAAGACTTCTCAATGGACTCGTTAAAATCCTGTAATAGTTATTAGGCCTGTGAGATCATAATTACTGTTTCTACGTGCATTAAGGAGTCACAGGTTCAATACCCTGTGGGGACACAAGTGGCTCAGATCCCACTTTAAACTATAGGCCCCGTCCGTAGAATGTCATCTTTATCTGATAGAAGGTAATAGCAAATAGTCATCGGTTGCCTAAGGATCTCCGGGTCATAGATCTGCTTCCGAGCATAACGTAAGATAAAATAAATTTAATGAGCGGTACCAGTACTATGGCTTACGCCCATCCCGATATGGGGGATATCTTTGTCACGTCTAAACTTAGCTATTATTTGGATAAAATACAAAAACTAAATTAATAAAATCATTAAAAGCTGAAGATGTAAAAGGTCTTCAGAAACATAAAATACTGGTGTAAATGGCCAGTAGAACGATTAATAAAACTAAAGATGTGTAAGTCTCTAGCGTAACAAGTTAAAAACGTGCAGGCTATAAATTGGCCTTCGGAAAATAAAACAATAGTACTACATAAAACGTAACTGCTAAGGGACATAAGCATCTCAAATAGACGAGGATAAACCTGTCTCTTGAACATACATAAAAACTCTCCGCAACGTATCTGGTTCACCCCCTAACAATGACGTCATGTCATTGGGTATGTTATAACGTTGTCTGAGATGATTATATCCTGGACAATCTAAAAGGACGAGACGAATACTTAAAATTCTATTGCATTCACTACAATGCGGAGGGTTCAAACGTCGCAACAGATATCCATAAGTCATGCGACTATGTGTAGACGACATAAAAGTACTTCCTCACGCCTACTATCTCGGCAAGACGATTTCCATGGAGCAACAGTTACCTTAATTGCTTTTAATTTATTAACAGCAACGGCATCCTATCGACGCTGCCATTCATTCCGTGTAACCTGTCTATAATATATCAACATGTCCTGAAACGGGACATCTTGGATATCAATGTTAGCTCCTACAGAGGCCTCACGAGCAGCTCGTCTACCAGTTCATTACCATGGATAGCAACATGACTTGGTATCCAGGAAAAGACAAAAGGTTTCAGAATGGGAATTACGATAGCTTCTCGCCAACTAGCAGGGAAACCATCAGTCCTCCAAATCTGGAGGACTATGAAATGCAAGGCAGTTTCAAGTTCCCACTCAGTGAAAAAGACATTATATGGTTCGGAATTATTAGAGTGGAAGTGTAGAGGAATTATCTCTGCCTGTCGTTTAATGTTTACGAAATTAGCACTATAGTGATGAGAGCTGGATATTGCTGCAAAGGCTGCTCCAAGAAGATTAGCTGCTTCTTCTTGGTCAGTATGCAAGATATTGTTGAGCTCCAGAGCAGTCAATGGCTCGGAGCGACAGTTGCCCTCCAAACGTCTGCCCCGTTCCCACATGTCTCAAATTGGCATTTGTAAATTAATGGAAGATACGTATTCACGAAAGGATGTACGCAGAGTTTGTTTCATGAGACGTCGAATATAAGCTTATGACTGTCGAACTGCATTCAAATTTACCGCTGCATGATACCGGTTGAACACCCGTAGAGCGCGACTGCACCGTTGTCGTGCTAGTTCGAGCTCATCGTTCCACCAGGGAACAGAACGCTGACGTGACGTTTGGCCAAACTGTGGGATGGAACATCTGGCAGCTCGTAAAATTTCACGGTTTAAGTACTCAACCGAATCATTCAGATCTCCTTGAACAACTAGTTGAACACAAGTTTCATATTTAGTCCAGTCAGTACGTTTCAGATGCCAATGGGGTAATTTTCGTGGTGCTTGATAAAGTTTTAAAAAGTCTAAAATTACTGGGAAGTTGTCACTACCACACAGATCGTCATGTACACACCATGCCAGCATGGGTGCAAGAACTGCACTGCAGAGAGACAGGTCTATCGCTGAGTATGTGCACTTGCCAAACTAAAATGCATGTTAGCACCAGTATTTAATAAAACTAAGTTCAAGGTATCAACAAAAGTTCCAACTATTCTGCCGTGGACATCTGTACGAACACTACCCCAAATCACGTTATACGAATTAAAATCTCGAACTAACATAATAGGTTAGTGTAACTGCTGGAACAGATTCTGAAGGTCAAGGAGAGTAAAGTCCTTTGTTATGTACAAATTCAGAATTGTAACATGCTGCTCAAGATAGACTCAAACAGCAACCGCCTGTAGGTTGGTAGTGATGTGAACAGGTGTTAAATACAGCGTGTCAACAACACCATTTGCAACAACACCAATTGCAACACCGCCACATGCACGACCATCAGTTGGACAATCTGTGTAATATAATGTCTTCAAAATCACAGATTCAGTTGTTTTAAAACTTTGTTCCTGAAAGTAGACTATAACATGGGGAATATCTGATAACAACACTTGCAGTTCTTCATAGTGGCAATGAAATCCGTTTAGACTCCATTGAAGCATAGCCATTGGGATGAAGATAAAGAAAAACATCATCTTTTAAGTTTAGATTTAAATTTCCCTCCCTTTCCGACTAGAGTATGTTCTGAGTCCATCAGATCGTCCTCAGTCATATCTGAGGTTAGAGACGAAAGTGACTCGTTCAAGGCAGGTGGAGACTGCTGATCAGCTAATTGAGTAGCCAGAACATTAGTGAGCCGTTTCATGCTCGACATTACTGGAGACATACGATTGGGTTTTGTAATATTACCAGCACGAACTTGTGGGGTCCTAGAAGACTCCCTAGGGACGATTTGTTTCTCAGTATGCGTCGGCGTAACTTGATGAGATGGTGAGGCTTGTCGATGTTTAGGAGATTTGTCAGCTTGAGGTCCCTCAGTTTGAGTTGACACATCAACTGTCTGGGTGTAAACTGAGACAGTTTTAACTGGTGGTCTTGCTGCTACTGTTGAAAACTAACCAGATGGAAGGGAACGCACCAGAACGCCTTACTCGACGTTTTGCATCATCAGCAGATATTTTAACTAGGACCATCAGCTCCCGAATTCGTCTCTCCTCTTAAAAAACTGGACAGTCACGCGACCAGGACGTGTGTTCACCCTTGTAATTAACACACTGAGGTTTCAGTGAGGTGCATGGATCTGCATCATGGATGCTGGTATCGCAAATTGCACATACATCAGAGGACACGTTACATGACGTGCTGGTGTGTCCATAGTGCTGACATTTAAAACAGTGGAGCGGACTCGATATGTAAGGACGGACATGCAAGCAGTAGAAAGCTGCCTTCACGTCCTTAGGAAGCTGTGGCATGGCAAACGTCAAAATTAAAGACCCCATGGGTTGGAGTTCGCCACTCTTTCTAGTTTTAATTCGTCTATCGCTGACTACACCTCGGCTGGCGAGTTAATTCTTAATCACTTCTTCAGGTACTTCTTGGAGGTCCCAACAAGATGCTACGCCCTGACTATAATTCAGTTGGCGGTGTGGTTCAACTTGAACTTCGAGTGGTCCTAGGAATTTCATTTTCAAGAGATTAGTTGTTTGTTTATTATTAGACGTCTCCACGAGCAAGGTGCCATTGCAAAGCTTTTTAACATGCTCAAGCTCACCTGCAACGTAAGTAAGTTGTTTTTGTATAACGAAAGTGTTAAACCCCTTCAAACCACCTAGATTTTCTGATTCGTTCTTTTCTTTAATCACAAGATATCGTGTGCTAGTCGGTAGGACACTTACCTGTTCCTCTACTTCTATTTTATCTTCCTTGTCACTGGTTGATTCATTAGCTGTATGCGCCGTCTTACTTACATCAGAGACTTTCTCTTCGTTCTGTCTCTTCTTTCTCTGCTTCTGTTTCTGCGAAGGCGACTGTGGTGGAGCCATGGTGAATGAAAGCTGTAAATGCCCACACTTCTCCGTCTTCGTTCGAAGAAGCCAACGAGACAGCTGGGTCCTACCCTCATCATCCCTGTAAGCAAGCTGGAAATCGAGGCGAAGTCAAATGGCTTGGCGTCGAAATCACTTCCACTCCCGACTGATAGATATTTGGGACACCCACTCCACCAAAGTGTTGGCGAGACCAAAGGTCCGAAGAGCTCCCCCAATGGCGCACTTCCCAACCTCAACGAACTAGACCATCCAAAATCTACCGTTAAGAGCTAGGCGATATCCAATGGTTCCGTCCTCTCTCCCTTGGACCTAGGGACCAGCGTAAATGCAAGTACATCCTGTCACATCCTTGGGAATTGCGTGGAGGCGCATGTCGCAGCACAAGAGGAGATAAAATAATGAATACTCTGTGGATGAAAAATGAGGTAAAACTAAATGAAATCCTCACTCTGGTCCTCCTTTCAAGCAGCGTAGATGTTTATCTGCTAGGACTGATTGCAGCGAGCAAAAGCCGGCTGGACGATGGGGTCGCCAATTCCCTACGCCGTTGTTGACTGATTTCAACCAGCATAAGCCGGATGGACGATGGGGTCGCCAATGCCCTATGCCGTATATGAACAGCGATGGTCTGCTACTCGGGCTATGTGATGTATTTGCATCACGTTACGGTCCGTAGACCTGCGATGAGGTCACCATTCCCCAATGCAAGTGGGAAGTAAAAATGCTCAACAGAGAAGTTATCTGGCCCTGCTGTTGGACTTCCCAAAGGCAGCAACGATGTTGGCAGCTGCCAGGGCTAATTGCAGCCAGTAAAACTGATTGGGCGATGGGGGCGCCACTTTCCGACGCCGGGCCCGAGCATAACGTACACCACATCACCATTATTTTTTTAAAGTGGAAAAGGTAGTATTACCTCACCTTAACTCAAAATTAAAAGGAGGTCCGTTTTCTAATCGTCGACTACGAATCTGAAATACTATAGTTGTGCGAGTTCTAATCCTGTTGACAGCAGCTATCTTAACAGGCTTCAGTACTTCCGTCCCTTCTTAAAAATATTTAAAAACAACGGACAAATGAAGAGCTACTCTCCTTTGGCCCTCGTTTTCTGCAGCGTCATTCTTTACGGGATTACAATGTTCACAGTGCAATGGGTGTGTGTTCATTGGAGTACACCTTGACGTGCCTCTAGCCACTGCCTTTTTAAAAACTAAAAATATGCAAATGATTTTGAAAGAGCACGTTACTATCCCACAGAATTTCATAAGAATATGACTATTTGGAACAGAGGAAAAAAATGTAAGTTTTGTCTCCATGCTTCCTAGTCTCCTCTAAAGCTTAATTGTAAACGCGCATTGCTTTACTACATTCATATTCTTTTGAGGCACTATACATGATAACAAGCCGAAACACAGGGAATGAATGAAATAAAAACATAAGAAACATAAGAATTAGGGATGAGGTCATAGAGAAAGTAAACAAATGGAAATATTTGGGGCCATACGTAACAAGCAAAAATGAGGTCACAGAAGAAGTAAAAAGCCTCTTAGTATCGGACAACACATGTTTCTGTTCAGTTCAAAAACTTCTAACATCGCGATTAATATCGAGGAAATTGAAAATATACAGAACGGTTATTCTTTCTGTAATACTTTATAGTTGCGACAGTGGGAGTACGACCCTAGCAGATGAACATAAATTACGAGTGTTTGAAAATAAGGTTTTGAGAAAGATATACGGACCGAAACGGGTTGAGATGACTGGAGAGTGCAGGAGACTGCATAATGAAAACTCCACGGACTGTACGATTCACCAGATGTAAAAATAATGAAATCGCGACGACTAAGGTGGGCAGGACATGTAGCTCGGATGGGGGAAAACGAAGATTATATTCTATCCTGGTTGGCAGGTCGGATGGAAGGAGACCATTGGGAAGACCGAGACGTGGTTGGGAGGACAATATTAGAAGAGATCTTCGAGAAGTAGGTGTTCGTGATGAAAACTGGCTTGATGTTGCCCAGGATAGAATCCAATGACGAATGTTTGTTACTACGGCGATGAACTTGCGAGTTCCATAAGCCATAGAGTGAGTGAGTTAGTTAGTTAATATGTATTTAATAATTTGTCTTTTGAGTTTTGATTAGTATCCTAAAGGTCCTTACAAGTTCCTTTCTGAGGTCCAGTACCATAAAGGGTACAGAAGGCCATTAACAAGTGTTTTGCGGCCCACGCGCCACAACGCCCACTACCACAATGACTCCTTGGTTTTCCGGGTGGACGACGTTTTTATTACTAGTACGCCCCTGGTTCAGGGTTGAAATTTTAATGATCTGGTATGCCACTTATGAAAAATACTGACTGGGTACTGGCCTTTTTAATGAAAATGACCTTTTTAGTTTGAAAAGCTCCAGATTCCGTACCAGTAAGTACCAGCTCAATTTAACCCCTGAGTGTCTCCCATAAGAACTTCCTACTTGGCCCGAGGCGCTCGTTATAGAATATTTTTTCTAAGATAAGAGCCAATCAGATTCGATAATTTGAAGCAAATAGTAGGCTATTCCTTGAGTTTAAGAGCCAATCAGATTCGATATTTTAAAACCAATAGTAGGGTATTCCTTGAGTTTAAGAGCCATCCAGGTCCGACGGTGTTTAAGCCAATAATATTTCTTGACTTGTGACCTTACTCCAGCTAAATATAAAAACCAACAGCCCAATGCGACAGATGTCAGCAAGGTTTTATTTATATACCGGTACTGTTGATAGTATAGCGAAGTAACGCTTCTTATTGTTCTGTGGATAAATGACGTCAAAACGAAACTTGCATGACAAAATGAGTATAATAGTTATTCGACATCACAAACAGATGAGGCTAGTTTACGCGGAATAGAAATAGCAACTTTTCTGTTTCTCTTTTAAAAAGGAATATGAGGTGCAGCCTTGGTGGCATTTAGGGTGCCATAAAATAGGAAAAATTGAAAAGAAATCCAGTATGTAGGTGACGTGCTCAAGAGGAGGATCATTACGAAATACAAGGCGTGCTTTCCTTGACTGTGGAGGTGTTATAGAAAGGGGGACTAATAAATCAAAAAGCCTGGAAAACGTTTTTCATGAAGTTTCCTTATTTATCGGTAGCCATTTGAATAATAGAACACGCAAAGTGAGCAGAATATCACATCAATTCTATTTAGTACATGGCGACCTTACATTATGCATTTTAGATGCAGCAGTCTGATAAATAGAACATGTAATGTAACTTCCTGTTAAAGTACTTAAAGATTCTAACTTGCTTCGTCTAATTATATTGATGATCTCATCTACGAATCAAAATAGGGTAAAGTAGTTTCGAATATTCATAGTTTTCTTAGACATCTTATTGGATGCCAAATACAGTAGTGTCTCAATACAGAAAACCCCATTAAGGCGGGGCCATTCTTGCGCAGGCGCATTACTCCTGAAACAGTAAATATTACTCCTTCACCGTAAATATGACTGACAAGCGGCTGATTTCCAATTGCCCATTTGGCGTCTTGGTAGCATGTCCGAAAGCTAATAAGGAGAACCCGGGATCGAATCCTGGTGTGGTTTTGTTTGTATTTTTTAAGAAAAATAGCTTTTCTTAGCTATATATATATATATATATATATATATATATATATATATAAACTATGAGCCTCCTGCGTAGCCTAGTCGGTAGCGCGCTTGACTTCAGTGCCAGCGGTCCCGGGCTCATAAATTTCGGCGTTGACCCAGCATCGTGAGGACAATTGGGCAGCTGCTATGAATAAAAACAGTGGCGATCACAGTGAGAGCTTCGGCTCTCCTCTCCCAACCCGTCTGATCAGCGTGGGAAGAGGCCTCATCCAGTAGTGGATCGAATATGACTGTGATATATTTATTATAATAAACTATATTCGTTTTCGTGTTGTCTCAGGTGACGTCATTGAAGCCGCCAAGGATCTTAGAACTAGAAGACAGAGAACATTAAAATACTTTAATCCGAACGTAAAAACGTCAGTCCACCATCATGGTGCGCCCTGTTAGAATGTAGGAGAGTGGTAAAGATTTAAAGTGAAAGTGATTATCTAAAACTTGAATGTAAGCATCCAACATGTTAAAAATTAAAAACTGTAAATCCATTGAATGAACTCTTGTTTAGTGGCAGTTTCCACACTTTTCTTCAACTCCTTACACCAAGATGGCGGACTGACATTTTTAAGTTCGGATTCAGTTATTATTATTATTATTAATAATAATAATAATATTTTATCCTACTTTCCAATTTCAACATTCTTCGACACTTTATGACATAATGTGTGAGACAGCTTTTAGGTTCCGATTTAATCTACTCGATGTATTTAAGTTTTCTACTTCCTAAAGGGCCAGGAATCTATTAAATTATTGTGTAATGTACTTTTACTGAAGGTAAATAGTGTACAAATACATAAATATGCTAGTATTTGTTGTTGAAGTTCAGTATTGATGTTTTGGGTAAATATGTGCATGCCTAATATTGTCAACAAATTACAGTGTTACGCACGTTGTAAAAAGTTGTTTGTTTAAAACAATTTAGTTACCTGATGCACTGTAGTCATGATTAATATTGCACTTTATGTAACATTCTTTGACATTCTGATTAAAAGTTTGCATGATACTCAGTATGATATGTGTGCTTCTTTCTTTCTTAAGTTGGATGTCACCTAGTAAAGATGAACCCATGCGACAGATTGCAGATTAATCATTTTGTAGGCCATCTCATTTACTGTTCCAGAGTAAAATAAGAAAAATACTTTTGGCGTTTGAGGCTGGTTCTAGGTCGAAATTTTGCTGAGAAGTACGCAGAATATCAAACATTAAGATTTACAGTAATTTTGAGCTTGATATTCTCTGCAGCAAAAAGGTTCAGGATGGCTAAGAATATGGGGAATAAGTTTTGGGAAAAGCAGAATGATTATTTTAGGATGATTACACGTCATATTATTAAGAATCCACAGATGAATTGGTTGCAAAATACACGCAAATATATTTCAGCAAAATGGTATGGAGTAAGGGCAAATGTGGCAAAGAAAACAAGGAAGAGTACACACCTAGATGCGAGTCCATGTTTAATACTAATAAAATTGCAAGATACATTAATAAGAGCAGAAGTTTACTCAGGAGCGTGTGCTAATATAGTTACAGAGAAATTGTATAAATGTTACCGGGGTCAAGGAATTTACAGGTCACTCATAATCAATTATATACAGCCAATGGAACATTGTTACGAGTGGTAGGAATAGATTGTTTAAAAATTGTTATAGGAAATCAAGAGTCCAATTTGCAATTTTATATAGTGCAATTGGATATCAAACATGTAATTTTGGGTCGAACTGGATTGAATAAATTTTGGGCCAATTGGAGAGAAGTTTTTCAATGGAATAATGTTCATACAATTGCAGTTAATTTTCTAATGTAAGTAATATAGCTGATGATTTAAAGCTGGAGCTAGTACACCATTTTGATGATGTATTTAGTGATAATGTTCAGGTACCTGTCAATGACTATGTAGTAGACATTAAAGTGAAACCAGGTGCAAGACCGGTATTTAGAAAACCGTATCGAATTCCATGCAGTTTGGAAGAAAAGTCAAGTCGGATATAGAAAAATTACAACAGCAAAACATCATAGAGCCAATCTCTTATTCTCAATGGGCGACACCCATAGTAATAGCCCCAAAAAAATCGGGAGCTTTGAGAATTTGTGCGGGCTACAAAGTAACCGTCAATAAACACCTTGATTATTTTTTTTTCCGCTACCAATTCTAGAGGACATCTTAAATAAGGTTACAGGGAGCTTATACATATGTGGTGTTATATTTACAGCAAGCGTACCAACAACTACTCTAAATGAAACATCACAAAAATTGTTATCCATAATAACGTCATGGGGCTTGTACAAAATAAAAAGGCTCCCATTTGGCCTCACCTGCTCCCCATTTATATTTCAAAAGTTGATGGATAATGTTTTACGAGAATTTAGTTTCGCACAGGCGTACATAGACTATGTCATCATCGGAGATCATGGAATGATGAAATCGGAGACCATGGAATGTTTTGAAAATACTAAAAAGGTATTAAACAAATTTCGAAAATTAAATATCAAAGTGAACGTGAATAAATGCCAGATTTTCAACACAGAAGTGGAGTATTTGGATCATTCAATTTCGGTAAGTGGATATGTTCCCTTAACAAAACATAAGGAAGCAATTATGAATTGTCCACAACCAGAAAATGTATCTCAATTAATATCATATCTAGGGATGGTGAATTACTGCCAAAAACATATCCCACATTTAGCAACATATGTAACGTATGTATGCATTGCTACAAAAAATTCACATTGGTCCTAGTCTGAGAAACCAGCTCCAATTTGAATGGATAAAAACATTAATTGTGGATAGTTCAAGAAATCGTGTATTTAATGCAAACGAAGAAGTATTCTTAATCACTGATTCAAGTCCTTATAGACTTGGTGTTCAATTGCGAAACAAGAAGGCTAACGGTCAACTATGTACAGTGGCATTTGGATCAGCATCATTATCCACGGCAGAACGTAATTACTCTCACTTCGAAAAAGAGGGATTAGGGGCGATTAGTATTTAGTATTAAGAAATGTCACAGGTATTTGTACGAAAGAGAGTTTACGGTATTGACAGATTCTCTCTCAGTTAAACTCATATTCGGAGAAAATAATCGCTACTATCAGAAAGGTGGACTGAGTTTTGTCTAGTTACAGTTATAAGATAGTATATACGAAACAAATACCAGTAGTAGACTGCTTATCAAGGAAAACACAGGGGATGACGCAGCTTCACAACAGTACGTTTTCAATATTAATTATAAATCACTGGTAATAGAGTCCATTCCAGAAGAAATTCAGCAGGATGAAATACTTCATACAGTATGGGATTGGACAATAAAGTGTTGGCCCAAAACTTTACCTGTACACATAGGTCGAATGCTTATCAAAAATACTTTGCGAGAAGAGCTGAGATAACTATTGATCATCAATGTTTGTTTTCAGGACGAAGACTTATAATACCTCCTAATTTCAGGGAAGAAATCACAAAAGAGATACAAAAACAACATCTAGGGTTATCGAAAGCAAAAGCAACAATGAAACAGTACTACTGGTGGTCGAATATGGACAGTGAAGTAGAGTTGTATATACATCATTGTGAATCTTGTGCAGAAAATCAAAAGGGAAGAACTCATAAGTATTTCGAATCTTGGAAAGCAAACACATATCAATTTCAACGTGTACATATAGACTTTCTTTTTATTTCGGAGGAAAAACATCCTTCTAATGATCGACAGTTTCTCAAGTAGAAATGGTTCGTGGTTCGACTGCGGAGGAAACGATATGAAAATTAGAAAACATGTTTAATTACATCGGTTTCCCTACAACAATTGTATCGGCCTTTTACATCCAGTGAGTTTTTAAGTTGGCGTGCTCAAAATGAAATTACCACCATACCACCCACAAAGTAATTGGTTGATAGAGCGGGTGGTACAAGAAATAAAAGTTTTAATGAAGAGGAAAATATCACATCAAAATGTATATTGGGGTGAAAGAGTTAAACAAATCCAACGAGATATTAGGTTTGTAGGATCTGAAGCATTGTACGGCAAAACTCCAGCGCAGGTGGTTTATCAATTTGAGCCACGGATACCATTTAATAAGTGGAGGAATCGTATAATCAGTAAAACATAGTCAGACAGCCAGAAACAACCTCAGCATGCAGAAAAGAACTTAGTCATTGGATCTTCGGTCTATGTTCGCAATATTCCTAATCTTTGACCAAGATATGTTAAGGCTAAAGTAATTAGAAAAATAGGATAATGTACATGGGAAGTGAATATAAGCGGTAAACTAAGGGTGGTGCATAAAGATCAAATAGGTGCACATTCTGACGATGTAAATCCAGATAATTTTGAAAATTAGAAATATTGGTGGACCAACATTGAGCAACACAAACAAGAGAATGAAAACCGACCCAAAGATCTCAGAGGAGTAGACAGCGCAGAAGATACTTTGAATGTGAAGGTCATTAAAGTAATAGCGTAACGAGAAAGAATAGTATAGAAAAAGTTTATATGGGAATTATAGTTAGAAAGAGGTTTTGTTCAAGAAATCCGAGATGATGTACCAAGATTTGTGAATACTTTTGGAATGTGGTAATTGGTATGGATAGAATTCCAGAGAAACTGAGGTAAAAGAATAGATGAATTTATTTAACATTAATGTAAAATATTGGTGATTTGTTAATATCAATGTTATTTGATTTTCATCATTTAGCTTATGGTTGAAAATTATATATTTTATGTTCTCTTGTTGTGAATGGTATATGATGAATGTGAAACTTTGACAAACTTAATATGTGGAAAATGTTCTGTATATTATCATAGACATTTGTGTTATAGCCATTCAGGATAAAAGTGGAACTATTTAACTAAGGATAATAGAGGTTTGTAATAGAACAATGGCGAAGCTTAGACCTCTAGATTCAAATAAGTGATACTTACTAATCCCTACTTTTTAGAGAGGAGAAGTGATTAGTGTCAAATAAGTGTCAAGTGTCAAATAAACCATAAAAATGTTATATTCCAGATTGAGAAAGTAAAAACACTATTTCAAGTTAAATCCAATTTTAGCCTTGTTAGTTAAGTGAACATTTTTAGCAAATCACAATTGTTGGTGGATTTTCTATGTTTAAATGGTTCCGATTTAATCTATTCGATGTATTTAAGTTTTCTACTTGCTAAAGGACCAGGAATCTATTAAATTATCGTGCAATGTACTTTTGCTGAAGGTAAATAGTGTGCAAATAAATAAATATGCTAGTATTTGTTGCTGAAGTTCAGTATTGATGTTTTGGGTAAATATGTGCATGCCTAACATTGTCAACAAATTACGCTATCTTATGCACACTGTGAAAAGTTGTTTGTTTAAAACAATTTAGTTATCTGATGCACTGTAGTCATGATTAATATCGCACTTTATGTAACATTCTTTTATATTCTGATTAAAAGTTTGCATGATACTCAGTATGGTATGTGTACTTCTTTGTTAAGTTGGATGTCACCTAGTAAAGATGAACCCATGCAACACATTGCAGATTAATCATTGTGTAGGCCATCCCATTTATTGTTCTAGAGTAAAGTAAGAAAAACATTAATTATAAAAAAAATCCCTACCGTTTTGATACTCAAAGTTCAGGTATTCCTGACTACCTGTAACAGCAATTATCTCCTTTGTTTTAGTTTTTATTTCACTTACATTTACGGGTCTCTCTAGTTGGTGAGTGATAACGTTCACTGCCTTGTAAACAAGGGTTCGATCCTGAGTTCGATACCCGGTCGAGACACAATTGGATCGGAACTCACTTTAAACTCCCGTCCTTATGACATCATGTGCATTCGATAGAAGGCAATGGCAAATACCTTGCAAGGGACTTTTGGGTCGTAGACCAGTTTCCTACCTGCCTTTCACTATCATCCATTTATCGGTCAGACAGAGCCCGTCACAGGTTTAAGGGATGATCCCATCGACAAGCGTTCTTCGGGTGGAAGGGGAAGGGAAGAGAGTATCAAGAGCCCTTGTATAAGCCAGAACATTTATCTGTCGAATCAAAAGAAACTCTGGAAAACCCTTAATCAGTATAACTGGCATTAGGACTCGAACCTTCGTGCGTCCTCTGTGCCGATCCTAAGTCCGAGACCGTATCGCTAAACCTTTGTTTCTTAATCGCAAACTACATTCAAATATATGACATTTTAAACATTCATTCTGTGTGTATACTTTGGAATTTACAACTATGTTGCAGTATAAACTACCAAAACGGTTCATATACAATTTATCAGCGGAAATAAACGAATTACAATTAATCATCCTTAGGTTATTGAAATTTTAGCGACATATACTGTAAAGAATGAATCCAATAGTAATAACAACTACGTAGGTTCTGTCCAAATAAGTCGTTCTGTATGACGGGTTAGTTCTGTCCAAACAAGACTTCTCGTGCTTATCTCTGTTTCTGCGTAGAATTGTATCCTTGTTGTATGATTGATGTTGCGTGCACCATCAAATGGATCGAAGTTTCGTTTCTCAATAAACAAGTTTCGTATGTCACAGAAATATTATATAATGAAGATAAGGGAGCCTTTGTGTGGTGCCTTAAAAAATACACGTGTCCATAAAAACATGTTCTTCGAAGAAATTCAGCTATTAAAAAATATATTGAAATACCATTTAACTTGCATTTCATGGTTTATTTAGTTATGCATGGACTTATTTGTTTACCGAAAACTAATTTACATTCATGGGCTCTTGAGTATGAGCCTCAGAGAACCATACGGAATGACAGTGGAGGTGCCCACGCCTTGTAGTCAAGAAGGCCAAGATGACAACCCCTCGGCTGGCCATGTGGGCATTGGTCAGACGTATCCCCTAACGTTGAGAATGGGTAAATTGATCTGGGCACATAATTACCCCGACAGATCAATTCTAGTGGAGCGAAAGGAAGCTTAGGAGTCATTTGGAACAGTGAAATACTTAGCCCAGTATGAAAACATTTTGACCTACGGTCGGCGAGCGGTTAACGCCCTCGCTTTCTGTGCGCGTGGTCGCTGTTTCAATTCCTGTCGGGGTAGCTGGGAGTCCACTTCACAAAAAAAACTGTAAGTTTCGCCCTTAGAAGCTCACCAGCTCGTTTAGCACGTTAATAATTCAATTAATGAAAACGCTTCATTGACTAAGCTTTGAACCAAACTGGGCATCGCGGCAGCCTCTTAAAAAGAGATTCCGCCAGCCCCCCCCCCCTTCCGGGTGGTATCATCCCCAAGTTTAAAATGTTTGCGATTAAAAGTCAAGAAACCGTGCAAAACTCCACTTTCACCCTTCCAATTTTGACCTTATACCCTTCAAACTGAAAATCCTGGCGGAATCCCTGTCCCTGCCTTTAAGAGTGTTAGATGCCTGTATTACATCCAAATAGAGGATTAGGAATCAGTGTAACGGCTCTTCGTAGCCACATACGTTTCGTTGACAAAAATATTAACACAAATAACTGAAGTTTCAAAACACATACATTACTATTTTGAACTTCCAGTTAATGAACGCACGGAAAACAAAAACAAAAAAACGCGAATAATACTGTTTTGAATAGAGATCAATTAAAATATTCTCTCTAATAAATGTAATAGTAAGCCTAAGTAATAATAAAATTTACATATGTTGCATTTTTCCTTTCTTAAAGAAAGTATCGTATGTTATATTTCTTTGTTTCCGAGTCATGTTGACGTTATTTCGGAGCTAACGCTTTTTATTTTATATTGTTGCAGGCTGTCTGAATAATAATAATACTGTAGATAGGTGCTGTGCCCAGACTACCCAAGCTTTCATATCCGAACTCACACAACGTGGCATCCACGAACGATGGTTTCACCAGGACTATACAAGTGCTCTCTCATTGCTGCCACATTATTACAGCTCGAGCATTTCTTGGAAAATTCATTTATCTTCTTGGGACTGTGGTCATCGGATTTATCGCCGATTTGTTTCTTGCTGTGCAGAGTACTGAATGACCGTACTGCTTACACGTCAGAAGTTACAGGCTGCAGTCTGCAGTAACGAACAATTGAGGAGTAAACGTTCAAAACCAAACTTGTCACCATTATTCAATCTTGAGATAATTACACATTTATATTATAACATAGAATTCACAATAGATTATTTCTTGGATATGCATGTGATTAGACATTGATTATTTCATGTCTTGAACGTTGTGAGACAATAACTAGAAAGAGCTCATGTACCTTCTTCAAAATCTAAAGCAGAGCGACAAGTCTGGTTTTGAACGTTTTCTCCTCAAATAAGTACTACATACGTACCCTGGGGAAGCTCTTCCTCAGAAGTATTGACAGAAGCGTTAGCATTTTCATGAACATAATTTCACTTTGCAATTCCGGCTAACACATTTTTATGTCCATCGTCTTCATTTATAAATATATATTTTCATTTATGTTTTAACTGGTAGTTGTGTCCTAAGCCCGTCACATTTGAAGAATGACGTCTCTCGGCGATTAATCTTCCAGGAAAGGGACAGTGATGCTCAGGACCTAGTGTTGTAAATAAAAACACTTTCGTTTATTTAGGAAAAAGACGAGTCTGTTTTTTTTTTCTAAATTTCGTTTTTTCAAGGCAGCAATTTGCAATACTGCTAACGTCTCTTTAAGCAAGAATTACTTTTATATGGGTAATTAAGAAAAAATACCCTAGAATACAAACAGTTTTTGATATATGTGAGATATTCCAGGTTGCCCAGTTCTCAGTGTTGCCAACTTTTTAAAAAATCATTTTATTTTTATTTTTTCTTATATATTATATCTGCCCCAAACTTAGTTTAAATATTATTCAACACAATAGATGGAAGTTTTGGGTGTCTCTGATCTCAAGTACAACAGTGTTCAGTGTTGCCAGCCTATTTTAAAATTCAACTTATGCCTTTATTCAAGAAATGCCCTTATTAATACTAATCAACACGTGTGCATCAATTTACATTAAATTTGACATACATGTTCATTAGGTACTGGAACAGGTCATACAGGCGCTGTAGATTGTCATGGTTGCCAAACGATTAAAAGATCTAGATTTCATATTTGTTACCATTGGACGTATCCGCATTGATTTACTAGTGATTTAAAAGCCGGGAAAAAAACTTAAATTTTCGAAAAAGGGTGGAAATAAGTTACTTTTCCACGAGGTAAAAAACTGGTTAAATTGACGAAATCGTTTTGCTTTTTGCTTTTTTATCACGACTCCGTAATGGTAAAATAATAATAATAATAAGTAGCATGAAAAACTGAAAACGGTTTTCCTGTTTTTTCTCCGGTGTTCAGTTTTTGCGTTTTTTTTAATCACTATGATTTACTCAAAATTTGACATTAGGTACTTCATGTGGGTACTTCCAGCGCGGGCAGTTGTCAGTGTTGGCAACCAATTTCAGAAAACATTTTTTTTTTTAATTGCTTCCATATCGTTTGAACGTATTAGGACCAAACTTTGTATTTACATACTAAGACGCGTTATAGAGGTACTTCAGGTCCCACAGTTGCCAATCAATTTTAAAAATTAAATATTTACTACTTCCATGTAGTTCGACGTATCCGCACCAAGCTTTGGATATACATATTAGACACAATAGAAACATACTGTGGTTGTTCCCTGTTCCCAAACACCCAAAGTGTCAGCGTTGTCACGCTATTTTAAAATGTAGTTTTTCAAATTACCCCCATACTGTTACGTACCGATAGCTGTTCTTATATTTTAAAAAAAGCACAGGAGTAGCCGCGGGACATGGTTACGTTATGATATGCTTTGAAATAATAGTTCTCAGAGTCTTATTGCAACAGACTCATTAGAAGAAACACATATGTAGTTGCTTGTTTACAAGAGTATTCACTATGCATTTATACAACTGTTTTTAAATATGCATACAAAAAATACTTTTGCTACACTGTCTTTACCTGTATATATATATATCTTCACAGTATGGGACGAGGCTTGTAACCCGGAACGTGAGGGAGCAATGCCCACGAGTTTTTCTAGTGAAATACATTGCACTAGTAAACGTAAACATATATCTCTGCCCTTGAATAGAAACAGTCCTAGGATTTTGAGCTACAAACAATTGATTTTTTCGGACGGTAATTATGATCAAAAATAAATATCTTCCTTGAATAACACCGACATTAGAAATTAACATATATGGGATGAGAGCATATATCGGTAAGAATTCATAGTTTTTCAGTTTACAGTAAAGATGTCTTTGGAGTTGTATTATCTCTAGCAACTTAAATTTTTCATATAATTCAAAATATTTCGTCATTTCCTTGGAGGTTTATTAGTATTTTATTACAAACTATACCAAATAACTTCAGTCCATATGTCCTTAGTAAATTCCTCATGTTTGTCAGGGTGAAGATATAGGAAGTATAGCAATGTGGCAATGAATGCATAAATAATCCCATCATTTGTTTCGTAAGGCTGCAGGAGAACAAAGCCTAATAGTAAACTGGGATGAATGTGTGAAAAATTAAATGCAATCCTGCTGATTACATTGATTATCTGCAGCGTAAAGTATTAAATACTTGATGTGTGAAAAAAAATAAAAAAAATGAAAAAATGAAATAAAAAAATCACAAAAACGTTTTTATTTACAACACCATCAGGGCCTTTGTTAAGGTCCTATCCCGGCATTCGTCTGGTGCAGTTGAAAAAATCTCTGGAGAACATCAACAAGAATTACTGGTTGCAGGGCTAGAACCCGCGTATTTGCCTATCGTCATTACCAATTGGATTACAGGGATGGGGGCCGCTTCCATCTTAAGTATCGTATTGTTAATTTAGAACATTCATTTACTGTTAGTTTTCTGACTCTCTCGCTCTATATGAGTTTCACTGTCAAGCCCCGTTACAATGTATTTTACACTATTACTGTAGGCGCGCCAACCATAGCAGGCCATCGAGCTGATCAAAAACAATTTCTTTAGTGGCTGGAGAATATGTGTGCATTTTGTATGGACTAAATAAATATGGGCTAAATGAATTCTCTCTCGTGGAATGCTACCATCTAAAAGTAGCTTTCATTAACAGACACATTGAAAAGTACTTATAAAAGCAAATATGTAAGACAGTTATGAATATCACCCAATAAAAGAACCAAGTGTTTTGTTTTATTATCGTCTTCCTGTTGCTTGCGTCACATGTAAAGGAAAATAAAACGCGCTTTCTGCTTTAGCTTGTAGTACTATATTGCATGACTCGTAGCAATAGCAGATCTGACGATAATATTGATTTACTTTACAAGAGGAGTGATTGCTGGATTTTATTCTCTGCTTCTTGACAAGACTAACCACTTAAGTGGGTTGTTTACCAAACGTAAAAATATATTCGATTTTTTTCTGAATATTATTGTTAGCGGACAAACAAAAAATATATGCCAGAAGGTATATCTAAAGTGGTATCAGATCTACCATGTAGGACTACCGTATAAAAAAGAAACATGAGTTTCATGATGACGAGACAGTATTTTTTTTAGTAATTATTCATATGATTATAGTAACACTGTCACACATTATTGTTACTATTATATTATTAAAAGTTACCAGACCAGACTTCCAAAATAATTTCAAATGAACTGTTTGAATATATATTTTGAATCAACTTTTGAAAAGTATTGTGCGAATTTTCAATGCCAAACGATATTTTGCTATAAGCAATATTCGATCTCTAACGATTTTTTTTTATATCATCATTACTCGATTTTCAAGGTTTTTTTAAAGGAATGACACACAATATTTCGATATTTTGATATATCAATCACTCTTCGATTCATCACCAATATCGGTGTTCGATATTCAAATTTGGAAATCACACAGTTCTAAAGAGGTGACGCTAGCTACGAAGTGAGAGGTGAAGGTTGGATTTGCCCAACATTACATCCAAAACTATACGTACGACAATAGACCATGTATAAAATGTATGTATGCTCTAGCGTACGACTCAACCGTCAACTCCGCGGACTGTTACTTTTTTATATACTATATTTTTATATATAACATTACATTTTTATATATAACATGAACAATCTACTGGTTATGAAACTTGACAAAGTTGAAGAGGACGTAAGAAACAATTAACTTGAGTTAATTTCCAGTTAGAAATGAATGCGTATAGTAATTATTTTTTTCGGCAATCTTCTGTTACCAAGTTTCACGTCAACTCCATTGAAAAAAGGAATATTTTTTTTTAATAAAAAGATCTCAACATATAAGACGGAAAATATTGACGCATGTTGTTTGCAACTAGCAAAAAATGAAAAAACATACTGTGTATCAATACCTCTTACTTACCAGTACTGGATTGAGCTATTTGTGGAGTCGTGGGCTAGGCCCCTGTGGTCGTAAGCCTCACATACAGTGGTGTGTTTGAACCCTTCTAGAGAAAGCTTTTTACTGAGGAGGAAATGGTACCGCCGCGGCACTTTTTTCTGTAGAAGTGCACCACTGCAGTCACATAGGTTAGTGGCCTTTGCATTTACCTTTGGCAGCGTCCCTGAACCAGTGAAGGCTATGAGTTGCAGCCCTTTTAGCCCCCCTTAATCCGGCTCTGCCTCTTACGTTCTGCAAAAGTGAAAATATCAGGTACAGTAGCTTATATTTATTAGCCGTCAACTCCATGGAAACCGAAATGTTTACAATTATTCTTCCTAGCAAAATATTTTTTTGCAAACGAGAAGAAAAAATAGTATATTGCAAGGTGCGTTGTAGTGTCTCCAAAACAGTTTATTCTATCTTCAATTGAACAGAAAATCAACAACTCCATGGCCATCAACTCCGTACAGATATGCGGTTTCTATTAATGTATGTAATTGCTGACAGCCCACGTTAATTTTAAATCGTCAGAACTTATTCATAGAGATGTACTTTAAAATTTGTACTGAAGGATTCGTCAAATTTTATTCTATAATCAGACACGTCGATTGACAAGAATTGAAATAAGTCATTTTAATTTACCAGAAAAATCGTTAATGTAGTAGAAGTACACTGTAAATAATTATAACGGAAATAACTGCAAGATATGCCAAATGTTAATGAAAATGCAATTATTTTACAAATCCGAAAAATGTAAAATGGTTTGCAAATTATCACTATCATGTAGGCCTAATCTTTCAGAAGATCAAAGCAAAATAATAATTTTTAGAAAAAGAAGTTGAGTAAACAAAGATTTGCATTCAAAATGTTTCGTTTTGGACAACTGTCTCTATATATTTTTATTTTTATTTTCGTATATTTGTTAGATTTTGTTGAATGGACAGCTCGTTTCAGATAAAATGCTTTGCATTTTGTAGAGAACTCCCACAGTATAATAATTTTATAAACGCGGGATCGTGCGAAAGATGCAACTTAACCTTCGAAGCCAACGTAATTGATCTTATTGTAGGTTAGGTTAAAACAGTTAGGATAGGAAACCTGTATATGAGACGCTATCTAAATACAATCCCAGTCTTACTACTAACTGCCAACATAACAACTTCTTATATCTATATCTATATATCTATATCTATCTATCTATCTATCTATATATATATTTATATATATATATATATATATATATATATATATATATATATAATTCAAGCTGTATTTACAAAATCAAATACTTTTATAACCACTAGTTTAATATACATAATAATAAATCTTCGGAATAGCAGATATACCAATTTATCTTTCTTAGTCACGTTATGTATACTTGCACAGTTAGCCATAAAAGTTCCTTCCGTTTGGTATTTTTTTCTAATAACTTTGGAAGTGATGGACTGATTTATGTTGCATTTTCTAAAACTTTGAAAAAATTACGTTGTTTCTTTTTAAGTTACTGAATACCGCACTGAAATCGGTCCACTCATTCTAAAGCTACTCGCTACAGAGGTTGTTTTTTTTCTTTACAAAGGCAAATAGCTGTTGTCACTGATTGTACATCCCATTTCGGACAATTCTATATATTTATGGAATTAATCTTACAACCATAATGGCTGTACTTTATCAGGGTTAGTTCCATGTTGTACAGAAAAGGGTAGGAAAACGAGACTGACATTCCTTTTACTGTGGATAATAAATATCCGAACAAAAACACCAGGGGTGCAAAAAGTGGAGCCAAGTTCTTTAGCCCTTGGCTTAGGTGGCAACAGCCTTAGGGTTGGTGGCGGTGGACGTAGTGGGTTTTAGGATCCCCACCACCCTTATAGCTTGAGGATCATGAACCTTGCCACCTCGCGCCAAGTTCCTTTGTTCCTGTTACATGCTGTCACCAAGGAACTTGGCTCATCCGTCTCCCATTTCACACCTTTTTAGGGCTAAAGAACTTGGCTCCACTTTTTGCACCTCTGGTGTTTTTGTTCGGATTTCACAGCTTTTTGCCCGTGTAAAATATATATACTCTCGCTCGGCCTCGTTTAGGTCCTCGCCCCCCGTAGCTGGCTGCGCCCCCAACTTCGAGTTTTTGGATACTTACGCCCCTTTATCGTAACCACTCTCCAGGACACTGTGCTTCCATGTTGCAGATTTTTTCCCATACCCACCACCCGTGGGAATGAGATATTTATTGAAACATAGGGAAGCTTTGCCATATTTATTGTAACCTACTTGTGATGATACAGCAAATTTGCTTCCTGCTGGCGGCCCTAAAATCCACCACCACCAACCCTAAGGCTCGAACATCATCTGGTGTTTTGCTCGGATTTCACAGCTTTTTATACGTGTATATATATACTGGGTTCGCCTCGCTGGGTGTGCTGCCCCAGAATTCCGTGTGCGCCCCAACTTCAAATTTTTAGGGCTACGCCCCCTTTATTGTGATCAGACTTTCTTGGCACAGCGCCCCATGCTGTGCAGACCTTTTCCCATATCGCCTCGGGGGCTGCACGCTCATAGCGGTGGTTTGATCCATTTATTGAAACATTTTCGTGATGGTACACCTTCATACCAAATTTCGTTTCTCTAGCTTCAGTGGTTTGGAAAATGGTATTTGGGCGGCTATGTTGAATTAAAGAAAGCGATTTTTAAAAAGTTTTCTTACATTGCCGTTACCTACTTGTGATGGTACACCTTCATACCAAATTTCGTTTCTATAGCTCGAACGGTGTGGAAAAAGTTTTTGTGCGGCCATTTTGATCCAAGTTAACAACTTTTTCAAAAATGTAAATTATTCCTAAACTACTCTTGTTAATACACCTTTATGCCAAATTTCGTATC